>PVLC010002989.1:44622-104649 GCA_004027655.1 Graphiurus murinus
AGAAGAGGAGGAGGAGGAGGAGGAGGAGGAGGAGGAGGAGGAGGAGGAGGAGGGAGAGAAGAATCTCTATACCTCTTTGCACTAATGACTCAATATGTAAACTCTGGTGGCACCATCTGACTGGTTGAGACTGAGTCATGCTGCTACTGACAAGCTGTGAGAATCACTCTTTCCTTCAACTTCCATTGTTAAGAAGTGGGAAAACACCTCCCATGGATACAATTCTCAGTGGCAAATTCACACCTAGGTAGGAATGGGATTTGGTTGTTCAGTGGAAAAGTGAAAACAATAACACACACACACACACAATCACAAAATGAATGTTTCCTATAATTGTCATTGTAAAAGGTTATAGAGAAAAGACACAGCATACTTACTATCTGATGACATAATTGTAGTAATAATACGATGATTTGAGGCAGGTGCTGAGAACATCACAAGGAGTAGATGCAGAGTGAGGCAAATGATGGCTGTTGGTAGTCAGGGAGCCTCGCAAGATGGTATTGCCTGGATAAGTTCATTGCTGTCTTGCGATGAACATTTTGTCCCAAAGAGGTAGATCCAAAAAGGTGATTTTCTCCAATTTATGTGGAAAGAGAAATGGTTCAGCTAAGATTAAAAATAAATTCTCCAACAGTTATAAATGGCTTATCCAGTTGAGCAAGGAGAAAGGAGAAAAATTGAAAAGAAGACAAGTTGAAAAGCAGAGACAAGAAATCCTGGGAACGACATGGATAGATGGGCACATAGAAAAGGGACAAAGGGCCTGGATGCCGTGTCTCATGTCAATGCCTACCAGAAGGCACCCACCTTAGAAGGACCACTGGCCAGCCTTGTAAGCATGACCACTCCAGCAGTGAATGACAACCAGCCCCATGTGCTCAGTCCCTGAGGGCATCAATAATGCTCCCTGGTTGGTGTATGAGGAGGCAGGGAGGCAGGGAGGCAGGTTATGCTATGGGCTAACAGAATGGATTCCTACCATACATAATCCAGGTTCTCCTGCTGTGTGCCCAGATGCTCAGCAGCTGGGAGGGACTCCGAAGTCCACAATGTGGCCCCTGCCATTCAGCAGTCCAGCCTGACCCTTAGAAATCTGGCTGTGTTGGAGATAAAACAATTTTATCTTCCCTAAAGCAGAGATGTAGCCCTGATACGCCTTGTTCTTCTCCAACAGCAGCAATTTTCAAGGGTGAATAGCGTACCCGATTAATAAACATAGGTACCTGCATGAATTGGCTCAACCGTGGGATCTATTTCATCAAAAGAACTGTATACATGTAAAAGGAATCTTCTTGTCTCACCACACTCTCAGCATTTAGAAGCAGCCAGTCCCACAGAAAGTGGGAAAGATCTATAAAAGGTGGAGATGAAGCACCATTTGGGGATGAGACTTTGCCTGTTGGCATGCCCTCCTTAAGATATGGCATGTGCTTGGGAATGAGGGCTCCTATATTGTGATAAGTTCTCAGTAGACAGAACTCACAGGTCCAGGAAGCTACAAGTGAAAGAGTAGGATTCCTTCTTCTCATCATGACTCCAGATGCTCTACTTTCAGGCATTGTGCTTCTTGTCACAATTAGGAACCACAGCTCTGATTGCCACCTGCTCACCTTGTACTCTGCACCAGTAGACAATCATGCCAAAGGGTTATCATCATACTGGTTTGGGCAGCTGACCCTGACTTTCATGGGAATATAAGCCACTGTATAGCAGGACAGGAAGGTGCACTCAAGATTCAAGGACTTGTGTTTTGGGGATTCCATGCCTGATGATAACAGCAACCCTTCAGCTATAGCAAAGTTGCCCAACAAGTGCAAGATCGGATGGTATGACTTATTCCTGGCCATCAAAAATTCATGGGATCCCACATTCAGCATCTCCTTGTCCATGTTACAGTTGAGTGCATCCTCTGTGTAGCTGACCATAAGTTTAAAATATTGCAATTTATGTCAATCACTTAACCCAGTTCCTGGTACTGCTATTGAAAGTGGTTATTGTTATTATCAGTAGTACTATTAATATTGTTATTATTATCATCATCATTATTTCATGATTATGGCTATTTTTAATACTCTTCTGCTTAAAAGTTATTATTTCCTGATATTATTTTGACATAGTTTACCTTTCCAATTTCAAAGATTCTATGGAAAAACTTCAAAATTGCCATCTTTTCTTCTGTATTCTTTCTTTTTGTCATACTAAGAATTGAATCTACAGGCATTCTATCTCCAAGTTATACTCCTAGCCCTTTTTTATTTTTTTGTTTTTTGAAACAGGATGTCACTAGGTTGCTGTGAGTCTCGTTATGTTACTGAGGCTGTCCTCAATCTGCAATCCTCCTGTCTTAGCTTCCCATGTACTGGGATTATAATCATGCAGCACCATACCTAGTGAAAATTGCCATCGTTTATGCTTAAAATACCTCACAATTATTTTTTAAAAATAGCATATAATAATGTTTATTTTCTTTTCTATTCTCATTACCTACTATTATTATTATTACCAAGAACACAATCACTGTTGACATTCTTATTCCTATGGAACCTCAAATCCTAATGCAAAGACACTCTCTACCTTTCTTTGCTTCAAATATCACAGCCCAAAGAAGTGTGAGAGTTTAGTTTTCATTAACTTTAGTTGTTTAATAATTCATTTGCACCAAATATGACAAACCTGTCCAAACAGGTACCTGGAAGATGGCATTTTCAGTGTGTGTATTCTTCTATGAAAGTCACCAATAAGAAGTGCTTTATAAGATTAATTGAATTTACCATTGGGGCTCATGCATAAGACAAGATATGTAGGATCATCACTGATTACGTGCCAGCTCAAGAAGTACCATGCGCTGTGCTGTATAGGAACTCATTAATGCTCAGAACACCTATGACTTCCTTTCACTGATCTTATTTCACAAGGAAGGCATTAAGGCACAGAGAGGTTGATTTACCTACATCAGGTCATGTGTTTTGTACATGATGGAACGATTATCTCCCCCAAATCAAATTAATGTGTTCTATTTATTGTATATTTTATTCCTAAAAAAGGGCCCATTTACAAATCTCAGAAAGAGAAAAGCATCCACACACCAAGCTCTGATCAAGAGCCGAGATGCTGAAGGTGACATTCAGACCCTGAGGTGTATCAGATCTCATGGTCTGCTTTCCGTCCCCGTTAGTCCCTGTTCTCACTGTGTCTTTCAGAATAGCCTATTTTGGTCCCAAAGCCATCAGAAAACTTGAAATAACTGAACCATGTAACAAGAGCTTACAAAAAATAAGAAAGAAAGAAATGCTTCAGAGACAGGTGCCTTCCTTGTGACGGGACGACGTGCGAAACTTTCAACTCCAAAGGGGAATTCCTCAGGGCTCGGAGACCCAGGTCAGTTTCTCTTTATGCTTTTGCTTTTAATCTCTCATGGTGACTCAGCCTGTGATGTGAGTCAAATAAACCCACCCCGGGTTTATTTTTACTGTTTATTTTTGGCTTGTTTTTGTGTAGGTCTTCTTTACGTGAATGCACACATCAATAAAAGGCCAATTTTAAGCTCCATTTTGGAAAAAAAGCATGCAATTGTGGGAAAGAGGGTAGATGGTGAAGTCTCAAATGTATGTGCAATGCTAGCTCTGGTATTATCGATGTGATCTTTAGTCCATTCCTTAACATCTTTGAGCCTGTCCTCTGACCTAACGTATATACAGGTATTTCACAGGATTATCATGGGAGATATTATTTAAAAATCAGGAGTTTTATATTCTCAGTGTGTTATTGAATGAATATCGGTTTCTCACATTTATTTTCTGTCTTCTCTCAGTGGATATAATTTGGTAGCCTTACCTTAAAAAAAAAATAGTGGCCTTAGAGGCAGTATATCTGAGCTTCCATCCAGCCTCTGAATTTTCCTAATCAAATTCTCTTAGCAGGATAGGATGGAATAATGCATTTGAAAGCATGCAAATGATAATTTTGCTCTCCTGCAATGCTGGGTAATTCCTTCACCTGTACCTATCTCAGTTTGCTTCATAATAATGAGTAGTTAGGCCATCTGGCCTGGTAGCAAATAGCTCAGACTCTGGTTTAAAAATTCAGCTCAGACACTAAATGCCCACGTGAGCTTGAACAAGAGGTCATGTGCCAGGTACTACTGACAGCTTAGAGATATTTAAGATGGATCCTGTCCTTCCAGAGCTGCAGAGAAGTGCCAGGTTTGCAGCTGGATAAAGCATTTCTCCAGTCAATAGTCATCACTTGGGGAAATATTAGGAGGAAGAGCCAAGTTGTTCACACAGAGATTTCCTCTTGGAAAATCTAGAGAAATGGGTAATGAGGTGTCTAAAAGGCAAAATACTTGAGAATGAGCTTTACAGGTTGCTAGTCAGGCAGACGAGCATGTTCTCTTTCTTTTGCTAGTTTTAGGACACAAGAGCACAGACTGAAGGTCAGATCCAAACCTTAATTTTGTCTTGAATTAGCAAGAGCTCTGGAGCAAGTCAAAACCACTTATCTGAGTCTGTCTCCTCTTTGGAAAGGGAGATGACTACTGAGTGTAGCGATGCCTGCCTGTAATCCTAGTTCTTGGGAGGCTGAAGCAAGAGAATCACAGATTACAGGTCAGCCTCATCAACTTGGCGACACCGTCAGGAACTTAGCCAGACCCTATTTCAAAAATTTTTACAAAGTGGGGGCTATAGGTATAGCTTGGAGGTAGAATGCCCCTAGGTTCAATCTCAAGTACCAAAAAAAAAAAAAGGTGATGACTATGAAACATTATGGTTAGAAAAAACTATGGAAAGTCATAATAAAAAATTAATAATTAATATCTACTAATGACAATAGTAAGTAATATGCATTATTTAACATCTGTGGTGGATATTTTAAATGAAGCCTGTTACAAACCCTCACTGCACATTACATTAGCACATGATTATAAATCGGGTAAAGAAACCAGGAATCTAGACCAAACATGAAAGATAGTGGTCCAGGAGGAAGCTGGAGAGAGAACTGGTGACATTCTCAGTTTTTATTAGCTTGAGCATGTAAATATCTCCCTGCACTTTAGGAAGACTGCGTAGAGCTGGGATGAGTCACAGAAAACTCAGGACCTCCAAAAGTCAAGTTGTGTGCCCCTAGAACTTGGGAGAAGATTCTGTCTGCGACTGCCTTAGACAGATAAGTCTTGGGGTGGGTACCTTAGGCAGTCAAGGGCAGCTCATGAAAGGCCTCCCTAAATCAGTCAGATCTTCAGTGATAATTCTCATGTATTGTGCATAAAACTTGCACAGTTGTGCCAATACACATCCATGTGCAAAATTAAGTGTGGCTAAAAGCAAGGTTAGCAGTATTAGGATGAGACCTGCCAGATGAAACATGAAGCTGAGCTGGCTGAGAAACCTGCGAAGCATGAACTATGGCTTGATTCAGTAAAGAAGAAGCAGCAAAGCAGGGTGAGCAGCTGGCACCCACAAATGTCACCTTGCAAGGGCTGAGAGAGGCCAGAGTGCACGGTTCTTCAGCAGCAGCCTGGTACCTACTTGCAAGGGCCAGGTGCTCTGGATTAAAGGTCCTTTTCATAATTAGTGATGGCTTTGGAGTATTTTTGACTGTGGAGTATTGATGATTTTTAAGTATTTTGATGCTAAAATGCAAGAGCCAGGTACTCTGGCTGCAGTGGTTCTTTCTGTAGTTATTGATGTAGGACATTTGAGTGTTCATTACCTTCACATTTGACAACAAAACTTCTCACATTGACTGTGCTCTGCTTCCTTCTAATCAGGGCTTGGAGCCACAGAGGTAGGGAGGACAGAGAGAGACCCTTGTCATGGCTCCCTCCTGGCCATGTTGGATCTATTTGTTATCTATCGCTGTGTCACAAAACTAGTCTGAGATGTAGTGGCTTTGGACGGCACAGATTTAGTATCTCACAAATTTTGGGGACAGGAATGCAGGAATGATGTGGCTATATTTTCTGTGGTAGGATCTCTTAGAAATCTGTCATTAAGGTACAGGCTCAGGCTACAGGCTCAGAGCAGGAGGATGACTTCTGAATTCCCTCAGGTGGCGTCTTCCTGTGATTCCTTAGGACTTGGGGCTAGAGACTCCCCTTAGCTTTTGGACACTCCACCCTCTCTGCAGAGCATTGCATGGCATGAAAATCTACTTCATCAAAAAGAGCAGGAAGAACTGAGAGGGTTGCCAATAAGAGAGCGAGCAAGCAAGACAAACACCAGCCTTTATGACCTGATCATGGAAGTCACATCTATCACGCCAGTTAGGCTCCATTCATCAGAAACAGGTCACTCAGTATTGCCACATGCAAGAGGAGGGGAACGTGTCAGAAAGCAGGGGTCCTTGGGAGCCACTTTAATAGGCTGCCTCTGATAGAAATGCCATGACCCTAGGAGGGTGTGGTGGCCCATGGCTATAATCCAAGCACTTGGGAGGCTGAGACAGGAGGACTTCAGGTTTGAGGATGGCCTCTGCAACATAGTGAGACCCTGTTTCAAAATAAATATAAGCTGGGAATGGTGCTGCACACATGTAAGTCCAGTACTTGGGAGGCTAAGACAGGAGGATCACAAGTTTGAGGACAGCCTTAGCAACTTAGAGATACTTGTTTCAAACTACATATAAAAATAGGGCTGTGGGTGTGGCTCAGAGGTAGAACACCTCTGGGTTTAATCCCCTCCCCATACACGCATGCACACACACACACACACACACACGATACCTTGTGTAGCGTATAGATGACAACGCTTACTTCTCATGGCTCTGGAAGGTCAGAAGCCCAAGATCAAAGCTCCAGTGCATTTGGTGTCGTTGAAGGAAGGAGCCCTCCTCACCTAATCATCTCCCCAAAATTCCTACCTTAAACACCATAACTATCGGGGTTAAGACTCCAACATGTGAACTTGGGAAGACCCTAGCATTGCCTGGGACATCTGATGTAGAAGAGGTTGAATTTTCTGGATTCTGGTCTCATTTCTCACTATCTAATGTCTTTTCTCCATCCATTCTGTGATTCTAACACTGCAAATGTTCCTGGCAAACACTATTTTGCCTTGTTACTACTTTCTCCTATATATTTTTTAAATTGTTTTGTTGTTGCTGTTGTTGTTCTAAAAGTCTCTATAATAGTGAAAACAACAAAAGCATAAAAAAAGGAAAAAAAATCTCACCTGGAGTTTTTCTAATCCAAATATCCACACGATATGTAAATTAAGGAAAAATATTTCAATTTTTAATTTGCAATTCATTAAATTGTTTAATAGTTCTACCAAGCAACATAGTATACTGATTATCATAACAGGATTTGGAATTTGATATTCTGGGTTGGATACTTACTAGCTCTCTGATTTCCTAGTAATATTTCATTGTGAAAACTTACATTATTGTCTTTGTAAAAACTTCATAACTCACTAAAACTTATAATGTATCTCCAATTTACAAATAAAAAAATGAGGCTTAGAGAACTTGTAGTCTTAGCAAAATTCTTGGCAGCCAGCAAGTGCTTAACAAATTGTGGCTATTAGTTTCAAGTTTTAATTTTTTTCTAGTAAGCCAATTTCATATGAAATGTATAAAATTACATGAATTAAGTCATCTCATTCAATGATTGATTAAAAGAAGTATTTTGCTAGGTTCCTTCTAGTAATTCAGGTGTGTGCTCCAGAGCAAACTTGTCTGGGCTCAAACACTGTTACTATTTCTCATCCGTAAAACATGGGAGAAATAAGTAAAGCATGAGCTGTGGAGTTTCTCTTCCTGGCTTCAAATTCCAGTGTCATCACTTACTGGCTGGGTGACTGTAGGAAGGTTACTTAAGCTCTTGGTGGCTCAGGAGATGGTAGCACCTACCTCTTTGGTTTGCCTTGAATACTAACAATGCAAATAATAATCACTAAATGTTAGCTATGATGACTCCTTCAGACCTCAGAATGATCAGTACTTATATGAACAATTGTAAATCTTTTGTTTAGACTTCTTTGGTTAGTACCATAATCTCCAAAGCAGTATATGAAGAGCTGTTAAGGCTTTTAAGAGGAGTGGGGCTCTTATGCCCTTATAAAATGATTTGATGGAGAAAGTTGTTCCCCTTTTTCCCTGAGATCCCTTCTGCCATATAAGAACACAGAATTCTTTCTGTCCACAGGATGTAGCAAGAGGATGCAACTCGAAAGCAGAGATCAGTCCTCACCAGACATTGAATCGGCTGATCTCAGACTTCCCAGCCTCTAGAATTATGAGAAATAAATTTCTTTTCTTTATAAATTCTTCAGTCTCAGGTATTTTGTTATAGCAACAAAAACAAAATGAGATAGGCTAATAATCAACTCTTAATAACTGAGTGAGAGTAGACAAGCCATTTTCAATGTCTGTTCTAAATTTTCCTCATCTACCACCATATTGAGTCAGTTTCTTTAGTGATTATTAAGATCATACACAGTTCTGGAGCAGAATTAATTATTTTTTAAAATCATCTTCCTCCTTCCCTCTCTTCAGCCATATTTTACTTCTTCCCTTCCCTCCTTTCGTTTCTTCCATATGAATTCCACAGCTGGTATATATGAACAAAAATGATACACTCTTCCCAACTTTGAATCAAATCAATACGGAATGGACTAGTTCACTAAACTCCATTTTTTTTAAACTAATGGAATATTTGTTATATGTCATAGGTTATGTTGATCTTTGTATAGTGTACTTTGATTTGTTACCCTGATTTATATGTTATGCTCACCTTTCAGATGAGAGAGTTGAGGCCTACAGAATGTCATTAACATACCCAAAGATTCAAGCAGGGAGGTGCAGGCCTCCACGAGTAGGGTTCATTCAGAATGCTCTCTTATTTAATATTTTGGCTCGTACAGTGCCTATGTTCATAGAAGCCCCATTCGGTATACTAGATTTAAAGATGCTTGATCAAATATAATAAACATTTTAAATGAATGGATGAGTTGATACCAGAATAAAGGAATAAAGCGTGGGTAGTAGTGATAAGAAGGTATGTGTCCTGGGGATAGAGTGCATTATCTATACGTATTGAATTGACAGGATGGAGAAGAATTTCACTCATACCTGGTGTGACCATGCCTGGATTTAAGTGAGCTAAATATGCATACAGTTGGGTTAAATTATTTATGAGTATACATGGAACAGCCATAAAATTAATCATGTTCTACTAAACTATAAAATAAGCAATCTCTGCAATGTCAAAGAGCAAGTCTGATACAGGCAACCTTGTTGGGCCATGTAATTAAATTAAATATAAATCACAATATACTAGCAGTTGCATGAGTCTTACTGATGCCGTTCTTGGCAGTGTGTATACGCTTATTGAGACCTCACAATGACTCTGCTCTGTAGATAATTAAAGGGAGGCCTAATCTAAGGAACTGAGGATGTCTGCCCAGGGTTTTATGTAGCTGAAGAACAGAAAAGTTTGAATTCAAATCAGGCAGTTTACTTCTAAGCACTCTAGTTCTTCTACTCAATCACAACCACTTTAAACTTCAATATTTAGTAATTTGACACACCACACAAACAAGGTGAAGTGGTACTTAGGAAGCTGAGACAAGAGGATCACAGGTTAGAGGTCAGTTTCAGCAATTTAGTGAGACCTGTTTCAAAATTAAAAATTGGCAAGGCCTAGGGGTGTAGTTCAGAGGTAGAACACCCCTGGGTTCAATCCCCAATACCAAAACAAAACAACAACAAAAAAAGAAATAAATTAAGCTTCCAAATGTAAAAGTTATAATATAATGAAAGAGATGAATGAAGGAAATTAGAACTATGAGAGTATAAATTAATGACTAAAAAAATTTCACTAGAAGAAATATATTGTTACTATGAAAATTAGAACAAGCTTTGGTAAAATTATTCAAAGAAAAAGAGATAGCATAATTGAAAATATCAATAATTAAAAATTAGGCTTTAGAAAAAATCTAGAACTATAAGTACAGTGGTGATTAAAATCATAAACGGGATTCATGAATATTAAGGATTACAAAGGAAGCATGCTAACAAATTTTAAAATTTAGATAAAAAATTCAAATGTGCGCATATATACGTGTATATAGACATATGGGTACATGTATATATTATGTATTAATCATATATGAATCATACACATGCACATATATTATATATATAAGAATTTCTAAAACTATCAAAAGAGATAAAAAAAAAAACCTCAAAGATCTCATTGCTTGTAAATGTAAAAATAGCTGGTAAAAGAAAAAATAATCCTATTATTTTATAATAAATTAGTATTTAACAATATTTTCTCAAAGAAAATACCAAACCTAGCCGGGCGTGGTGGCACACGCTTGTAATCCCAGCATTTGGGAGGTTGAGACCAGAGGATCCGGGTTCGCGGCCAACCTCAGTTACCTAGTGAGGCCCTCCGCAACTTAGTGAGACTCAGTTTCAAAATAAAGAATAAAAAATAGGGCTGGGGGTGTAGCTCGGAGGTAGAACGCCCCTGAGTTCAATCCCCAGTACCGCAAGAAAAAAAAAAAAGAAAGAAAATACCAAACCTTAATGGTCTTACATAATCCTAAGTAAATGTTAACAAGTGTCATACAATGTGGCATAAAAATATGTCATGACTAAATCAGACTTATTCAGCAATTTAACATTAGATTACTATATATATATATATATGTATATGTATATGTTGAAGGTACTAGGGATTGAACCTAGGGACATTCTACCTCTGAGTTACATCCCCAGCCATTTTTATTTTTTATTTTGAAATAGTATCTCACTAAGTTCCCGAGTCTAGCCTTGAACCTGTGTGATCCTCCTGTCTCAGCTTCTCTAGTACTGGGAATACAGGAGTGCACCATTATATCTGGGCTAGGCACTATTACTGTAACTCACTACATTACTGTATTAAAGGAGAAAAATGGTTATATCAAAAGATGCAGATTAAATTATTATATAGGCATTCAATTAAAAATTGTATGCCTATATAACACTATATATATATATAATACAATACAATTTTTTAAATGTCTTCCATTGTTAGGATGAGGATGTGGAAAGACAGGAATCTTACCCAATGCTTGTGGGTGTAGACATTTTTACAGAGACTTGAGGAAACTACTGGGCAGTTGACCTGTCAGTTTAATCTTGCAGTTGCATCACACTCCACAAAACAGCAGACTAATTAGTAGATGTGTAACCCAGAGAATATTTTCACCATGGAACATGCACAACATGTACAGAACCATTAATGCTGACACTAATACCAACGGTGATCATCACACTGGTACTGATAGCTAGCATATCCGCAGGTGCTGTGACTCCCAAATCATAGGCACCATAAAGATCACCCAGAAGACGTGTGCAAACACAGCTGGCTGTTCCCCACTCCAAGAGTGTCTGGTTTAGGAGATCTAGGGCAGGGCCTGAGGATCTGCAACTTTACCCAGCCCCCTGTTGCTGCTGATGTTGCTGGTCCAGATGCTCCACCCCAACACCATAGGCCCAGAGCTCGCTAGGGCCATCACCATCCTGAGTGATGGTCTTACATAATCCTAAGTAAATGTTAACAAGTATCATACAATTTGGCATAAAAATATGCCATGCATCAATTCAACGTGCATCCATTTCAACAGAGCTCACAAGGGTCCTACACAAAATTGACAAGGTAGATCCCTATTATCATCTCCTTTTTACCTACAGAGAAAGGTGGGGTGAGCTGTCCTAAGGCATCCAACACTTTGCAAGGTGGAACTAGGAAACTCAGGGAGACTGGCCCTGGGTCTGCCTGATTCACCAAAACACTTGGTGATCTCTGGCTAGACAGAAGGGGAAATGCATTTCAACTGGAGACAATGTGAAGCAGACAGTTGAAATATGTGTCACTCAGATATGTTTGGGGACTAGAGACAAGGCTAGAAAATGCTAATGTAGTATATTTGAGTCAGAGATAAAAACCTGAAAAGTTGAAGAAGGTATCACAAATGACTTTGTTTTCGAGGCAAAAATCCCTTTATCCTAAAGTTTATAGGTGCCACAGGGGTGCTCAAGCAAGGTTGTTCAGGATGTACTTTGGCTTTACCACACAGGTCTTGTGGAATGGCTTGGAGGGACAGATTGGAAGAAGAGAGAGTACTTTGAAAGCTATTTGCTCTGGTCCTGACGGTAGGTGATGGCGGCTTGGACCACCTGGGTGCAAACACAGCAGTAAAACAAGTGTGAGTGAGAGCAAGGTGCAGAATCGGCAGGGTCTGGTGACTGACAGGGTCAAGAAAAGAGAAGGAGGGTCAAGGCTAATCCCCAGCTCTAAATTTAGTCACCTTGGTAACAAGGATGCTCTTCATTGGAGGGAGGGGGCTGACATTGGAGAAAGCATGCTTTGTTGGATCTGAAGTCCCTGTTGGAGATCTTGGAAAGGTTCCTCTTAAAAAGAAGCACAGCTAGCCGGACATGGTAGTGCACACTTGTAATCCCAGTACTTGGGAGGCTGAGACCGGAGGATCCAGGTTTGCAGCCAGCCTCAGCTACTTAGTGAGGCCCTCCATAACTTAGTGAGACCCTGTTTCAAAATAAAGAATAAAAAATAGGGCTGGGGTGGAGCTCGGAGGTATAATGCCCCTTGGTTCAATCCCCAGTGCCAAAAAAAAAAAAAAAAAAGGAGCACTGCATGCTTATAATGGCTTCCAACTCAAGTAGCCCAGTAGACCTGGTGTGGATCTCAGCTCTGATGCTAATCGCCTGTGAGGATTTCAGCATTTATCCTCTCTGGGCTCAGGTACATGCTGTGGTTGGTACAGAAGTTCATTTAACAGATACAGCGAATCACCTTTGGTGTGATGCCTATGGATACTGACAAAATCTCTGCCCCGATGTTTACATTCAAGAGGGGAAGTAATTGTGACAGAACGACAGAAGAAGGCACCATCCAGAGCCACATGGTCAGCTACAAGGCCCAGAAAACACAGGGGGTCAGAGAAGTCAGATAGGCTGGAGATTGAAATAATCTGCTCCCAAGGCCCTGCAGTCTGGAAGCTGCGATCCTCTAGGTCAGAGATTGGCTTTAATATCTGCAGTCTTCAGGCCCACGACAATGTCTGGTACATAACCAATACCCAATAAAGATTGCAAAACAGTGTGTTAAATGTTTTCACTCCAAAGCCAGGCGTGGTGGAACATGCTTGTAATCTCAGCACTTGGGAGGCTGAGACCAGAGGATCTGGGTTCGTGGCCAGCCTCAGCTACTTAGTGAGGCACTCTGCAACTTAGTGAGACCCTGTTTCAAAATAAAGAATAAAAAATAGGGCTGGGAGCATAGCTCAGAGGTAGAATGCCCCTGAGTTCAATCCCCAGTACCACACACACAAAAAAAAGTTTTCACTCCATAAAAATGCTGACTCTGAGAAGCACTCTGTGCTGGTGACAGGGACAGTTGCGGTACCTTATCATCTAGCTGGTCTGGGTTTGCGCTGCTTCCACACTTACTAACAAAATTCCGATGACCTACTTAGCTCCCAAGTCAAAATAAGGAACCCGTTCTGTATGTACAACATACCGTGTTATAAAACGTGAAGGTTTCTCTCTCCAACCTATTAACAAAATCATCTGCAAAATCACCAAAACATGGCTACAATTTGTGGGATAATGTGGTGCCTTCAAAGTGGATAATTTCTTCATCCGTTTGCTGACAGTGTGCACTTGTGATGTCTCATTAATTTCAAGCCTGCATCATTCCTGATGCAACCGAGTTGCAGTTGTGCCACGGCATGTCAGAAATCGACTTATTTTTTTTTTCACTCCCAAGATTATGAGAGCAGCAATTGCTTTGAAAAATGGTGATCCAGTTCATTCTTGCCACATGCCTGGAATATATGTGCTAGTATTATTTCTGTTATGCAGACCAGGGAACAGAGGGACAGAAGGTGTTAAATAAGTGAGGAGAAAAACCTAAGTTGTGGAAAAAAAATGGTGTTTTCCAGGTTCGTGCATCTTCAGCCCTGTGCTCTCCTTTGGCGTCTCCTGAGACCCGCAAATGGCTTTCCGCTCATGTTAGTGACTTTTCTTTTTTAATAACTAGAGGGGTTAGCAAAATGTAGATAAAAAATGGATCGGTCATTTGTTGAACAACTATGCCGTACCAACACTTGATTTTATTTTCTTTATTTTGTAATTTTTTGTTTGTTGATGACTTTATTTTTTTATAATACTTTAAATTGGTGCATTATAGTCTTACATGATAACGCGGTTCATGGTGATAGTGACATGCATGCACACAGCACTTGGTGGGCTCTCCCCCAGCTCCCTCCCTTTTCCTTCCAAAATTGGATTTTAAAAATTGGATTTTTTTTCTGCACTCTAATCCCAGAAAATAAATGATCTTTTAGTGTCTGCATCTCCAGTTTGAAGATGAGGAAGCAGAAGTTCGAAAAGGCCCAGGGAGTTGGTCAAGTGACAAAATCCTCAACTGACTGAGATGGGACTGTAACTCGGTGTTTTGGCTCTAAGTACTGCTCCCTTTTGGAAGAGAAGGAATGTGCCTAGGACATGGAGAACCAGCTATTTCTTGTGACATTCTCAATTGCGTTGCTGGACCAAGTCAACCCACTGAGTTAGATAGCGTGCCAGGTAGCACGATCAAAACCCCTCTGAAAAATTGCATTTGTTCAGATACCCTTGCAAGTCACCAAACGTGTCATTTTAAAGTGGCATTTATCACTGAATTATTGAGGGATATTTTGTTCATTAAATCAGGATTTCTATTATGACAGTGCTTGTAGGAAATTTCTTTCAAGCTTCACTACTAAAAAAAAGAAACACACTCCTCTAATAATCTGCTTGTTCTTTACTTTATATATGATGATCTCTGGGATCTTTTGTTGTTGCTGATATTTCTTTCTTTCTTTCATTCTTTTTTTGTAGTAATGAGTATTGAATCCTGGGCCTGGCACATGCTAGGCAAGCACTCTATCACTGAGCTAATCCCCAGACTATTTTATTTTGAGACAGTATCTTGCAGGCTGGCCTTGAACTTCCCATCCTCCTGCCTCAACCTCCTGAGTAGCTGGGATTACAGGTGTGTACCAACACTGTGCCCTGCTCTGGAATTCTATTAACTTCTTGTCTTTCCCGCTTAGCTTTGACCACTGATATATTCAAAACTTATTTTCAACAAGTACACAAAAACAGAACCATTTGCTCAGCTTTTAGTAATAAACCATTCAAGTGTGGACCAACAGTTTAGGATATCTTCATTTTTCCTTTTATCCCAATTTCCTCATTCACAATATGTTATATCCTTTAGATAATTCTATGAACTACCTCAATATCCTTTCGGTATTTGGCTGGGTTAAATATCCAAAGAGATCATATTTTCCTAAAAATACAAGCCAATCTAGGATTGAGGTGACATTTCCTGGAATGTCTCCTAGAGACAGAACTTTTATGACAATGCTGGCAGCGATAAGCTTGGATGGAAACATGGCCATCTCTTTTCACAGGAGAGGAAGCTCAATGCTAGCAACATGGCAGTCTACTCAAGGTCACCAATGGGGAAGGGGTGAACGAGGGTCCCTCCCCAGGTCTGTCTGCCCCCAGGCTCCCCTCTTTCCACCACTGGGCTAAACTGCTCTTGTAAGTGGAATAGATGCAACTCCTAAAAGTAGCTGAGCTGGAGGACAAGTGAGGGAGGAGGCAAAAGCCACTGTTCCATACAATCCCGTGTTCAGTTCTGTGTCATTCAGCTCCCTGAGATGGATGCAGTGACCTGGTGATGTGTCCTGTGTTCTCTGCCCTGCGAATGTCTCGTTAAAGAAGGAGGGGGAGGATTCATGAGCTCTGCACAGTCCTCCTCCATGGCCACCGTGTGGAGGTTTCCCCAGAGAGCAGTCCAGAGTCAGCACACTTTTAACTGCATAGGCCCCACTGAAGAGTGAGGAAGGCCTGGCTCAAATGGCGTCAAAGGCAACTTTGCCCAGGCCCCAGGGGAGAAGGAGAAAACTGGTGGCAACCTGGAAGGTAAGCCAAGTTGAGTTTCTGAGGTCAGGCAAACTGGTTCTACTGCCAGCACTGCCAGAGGGGCTGCGTCATCTCCCCTTTCTCTTTCTAACTTGCAGTTAATTTTCAAAACAATGGATGTTCATTGCAAAGAAACGAGAATATGCAGAGAGGGGAAAATATATTAAAATCTGGATGATCTTATTATCCCCGATGATTACTGTTATCACATGGCATCCTTCTAGATCTTTTCCCATGTTAATAAAATTACAAGATAATAAAAAGAAGAGAATTCTATTGCTTCTGCTTTTTCAAGGGCAGATATTTTTTTTTCCTTTAAAATTATACTGTGAGTGTCCATTCATGCCAATACCTTTTTCCAGTACCGAAAGGCTAGAGATCAATGGCCCCTGCCTTCTGCCTTCCCCCCACCCACCCCGACCTTTTGCGTTGTGTCTTAGCAGTTAGTTATAACTGGACAGTGTGGAGTGAACTTTTAAGCACTAAAGAGAGCTTCTTGATTATTGCTTTGACAGGCCAGCCCTACAATTACACGCCATTGCCTGGCTGTCACAGGCATCTGAATGTGAGGTTCTTCCTCGTTCACGTTATAGGAAACCTTTGGATACTATACTGTAGGATCTTTCTACTGCATCTGTAACAAAGAGACATGTGCTTACAGGCTTACATCAACATGTGGCTATTTTCTTACAGTACTGTGGGTTCTGGATATCATGGGGCTAAAATCGTGGGTCACTAGGGCTTCTCCAAACCACCTGCATTTCTTGTCCAGATGCCCCTCCCCGTCTTCAAAGCCAGCAAAGTGGCATCTGTCTGGTTCTCCTCCATCATCCAAAAATCACCTCTCATTCTCTGATCTCAGCTGGGAAGTTTTCCACTTTTAGAGATTTACTACAATACTACAATTAATTTGAACCCATCCGGAGAGCCCGGGATAATTTCTTCATTTCAAGATCTTTAGCCTTAATCATATCTAAAATCCTAGGTTCTGAGCCTGGCATGGTGGTGCACGCTTGTAATCCCAGCATTCGGGAGGCTGAGACTGGAGGATCCGGGTTCGCGGCCAGCCTCAGCTACCTAGTGAGGCACTCCGCAACTTAGTGAGACTCGGTTTCAAAATAAAGAATAAAAAATAGGGCTGAGGGTATATCTCGGAAGTAGAATGCCCCTGAGTTCAATCCCCAGTACCGCAAAAAATAAATAAATAAATAAATAAAATCCTAGGTTCTAGGGATTAGGTTGGGGACATCTTTGGAGGTCAATATTTTCAAACCATGAACATTCCACCAGCCTACCACTGTAGGGTTATCATTTATTTAACCGGTTTCCTATTAAAGAGCATGTATGCTGCTGCCAACATTTTTGTTTCATAATCAATCCCTCAGTTAAAAAACTATTATAACCAAATCTTGGCTTCAGTTTAATTGTTTCCTTAAAGGAAATTACTAAGAGCAGGAATACTAGATTAAAGCACATGCCCATTTGTAAAGCATTGTTCTGAGCAGCAAGGATTCATTAGTGCACGAAACAAAGGCAGCCCTTCTCAGGAGTAGCCTTCCTATTCTGCGGGACTCTGGTGGTTAATTGTGTTATAGCAATAGTTCAACTACTTCCTGTGCTCATTTCTCAATTCCTTTTCATTAATTCACTTCTGTTCTTTAAGAAAACAAGCTTTCTTCTCCATTATTCTCTTTCTCTCCCTTTTCTGTCCTTTCTATTTCCTTCTTTACTTGCTTCTTCCTTCCTTACTAGTCTTTTCAAAAAGATATGTATTTTAACATATAGAAGATAATCAACTAAGCTATACCGTATAGCAAATGCATTTTTCTTACGCTCAGAAAGCCAGAGCTCAAGATCCAGTTTTGCCAAGTACTAGCAGTATGAATTTAGAGATGGAATCAGAGAGACTTCTGGGTTACAGACACCTGTTTATAGACACTTGTGCTAAAAATTAAGTTCATCCCCTGAATTGAACAATTTTTAAATCACTTTTTATGTGTTATCTCAGTTACTTCCCACAAAAGTCCTCTGAGTTAAATATTCTTGAAAATGCCATTTTATAAATTAGGAAACTGAGGTACAGAGAAATTAAGTAATGAAGGTCACATAATTGAAAATATTGGAGTCAGTCTGACCCCAGAGACTATACTTAGAACCTTCTTGATTCTTATTGTGGATTAACTTCCCCCTCCCTTCCAAAAAATATGTTGAAGTTCTATCCTTCAGTACCTCAGAATGTGACTTCATGGAAATAGGGCCATAGCAGGTGTAATTCATTAAGGTGCAGTTATGCTAGAGAAGGGTGGACCCCTAACCCAAAATAGCCAGTGTCATTGTAAGAAGAGTACATTATAGCCGGGCAAGGTGGCACACACATGTAATCCCAGTACTTGGGAGGCTGAAACAAGAGGCTCTCGAGTTCAAGGCCAGCTCAGCAACTTAGCAATACCCTATTTCAAAATAAAATAGGGCTGCAGGTGTAGCTGGGAGGTAGAATGTCCCTGGGTTCAATCCTCAGTAACACACACACACACACACACACACACACACACACACAGAGGAAATTTGGATACACACAAGCAAAACACCACATCAAGATGAAGGCAAAACTCAGAGCAATGCTTCCACAAGCCAAAGATGGAAAAATTTCCTAGAACCACAGAAACTAGGCGAGACAAAGGAGGATTCTCCTCTATAGGTTTCAGTGAGAGCACGGTCCTTCCAACACGTTGATTTCAGAGCTTTAGCCTCAGAATTGTGAGACGACACTTATCTATTGTTTTAAGACAACTAGTGTTCGGTACTATGTTATAGCAGACCTAAGAAACTAATATAATCTCCATCTACATTGTGGAGATGGAGATACAGTAGTTTTCTTTGAGCTAATGGATGGATGAGGTGACTCATATCACTGACTCTGTCTTTCTTTCCCTTGGCTGACAGGAAGCTCAGAGCAAGATAACAATCATAGGGTTTTAGGGAATCTGGACTCTGGTATTTCATCTCTGATTCAGCTTTGCTCCAATATCCTTATATGTAGAAAATCTACTACATTGCATGCAGGTTTTTTTGGTTTTGTTTTGTTTGGGGTACTGGGGATTGAATCCAAGGGCATTCTACCTCTGAGCTACACCCTCAGTCCCATTTTTCATTCTTTATTTTGAAACAGCATCCCATTAAGTTGGAGAAGGCCTCACTAAGATGCTGAGGCTGGCTTTGAACCTGTGATCCTCCTGTCTCAGCCTTCCAAGTACTGGGATTACAAGTGTGCGCCACCACGCCCGACTGCATGCAGTTATTTTTATAAGATATTTTCAAAGTACACCATACTTAATTACTAACAAGTTTCAAAGACACCAATTAAGACAAAGTTTTACACAGGGAAAGAAATGTGCCTAAAATTACCAATCATTTTGGGTAGGTGCAGGGCTGAAATCTGGCCAGGGAAATCATCCAATGCAGTGGTCCTCCTGCCCCATGGTGCCAAAGACAAGGGGTTGCATTTCTCATAAGACTCTCTCCCCCGCTCGGCCGGCCTGCCTAGGCTCCCACAAGGATCCCTCTGTAAGCCTCCAATTCAAACTGAATTGCCAGTTCAAACTTTTCCTTCATAAGCCAGACTTGGCTGAGGTGCATTAAGAAAAACATAGGAGAGATTATGTATCTTATACACACTTGACGTCGTCTTTCTTCATGACTCAGGATAGTCATTCTGCCCACCTTACTCTTTAAACAAGCCCTGGGGCTCTCAAGAAATTCACTGATGGGAAAACTACTGAGGGGCTGGAGAAGAAATGCGGTAAAAATGCTCTGCAATGTTGGGAATATGGCAACTAGAAAATGCACCTAATGCCGGGTGTGGTGGCACACGCTTGGAATCCCAGTACTTGGGAGGCTGAGACCGGAGGATCCGGGTTCGCTGCCAGCCTTGGCAACTTAATGAGGCCCTCCACAACTTAGTGAGACTCTGTTTCAAAATAAAGAATAAAAAATAAAATAGGACTGGGGGAGTAGCTTGGAGGTAGAATGTCCCTGGGTTCAATCTCCAGTACTGAAAAAGAAGGAAATGCACCTAATACTACTAACTTACAGAACATCTGAGCTTTGCCCAGACTACCTTAAAAAAACAGTCTCAGAACTCTAATGTGGTGATATGCCAGTACTTGGGAGCCTGAGATAGGAGGATCGCAGGTGCAGACCAGCCTCAGCAATAGTGAGACTCTCAACAACCTAGTGAAACCCTGTTTCAAAATCACAAATTAAATGGACTTGGGGTGTAGCTCAGAAGTAGAATGCCTTTGGATTCAATCTCTAGTAAAAGGGAGCGAGGGAAGGAGGGAGAGGGAGGTGGAGTGAGAGTGAGAGAGAGAGAGAGAAAGAAAGAGAGGAGGAGGAGGAGGAAGAAGAAGGGGAAAGAGAGGAAGGAAGGAAGGAAGGAAGGAAGGAAGGAAGGAAGGAAGGAAGGAAGGAAGGAAGGAAAGAAGGAAGGAAGGAAGGGAGGGAGAGAGAGAAAGAAGGAAGAAAGAAAGAGGGAGGAACCAGGCTCAGATAGATCTTTACTGTTTTTATTTATTTATTTGTGGTACAGGGGATTGAACCCAGGGCATTATACCTTAAGCTATATCCCCAGCCCTTTTTTTGTTTTGTTTTTTCGAAACAGGGTCTTGCTAAATTGATGAGTCTCCCTACATTTCTGATGCCGGGTGTGGTAGTACAAGCCTATAATTCCAGTAATTGGGAAGCTGAGACAGGAGGATCACAGATTGGAGGCCAACCTCAACAACGATTTAGTGAAACTCTGTTTCAAAATAAAAAACAAAAAGGGCAGGGGTGTATCTCAGAGGCAGAATGCCCCTAGATTCAATCCCCAGTATCAACCTTTCAAAAGACCAAACAAACAGAAACCAGGCTCAGAATCTTTATATGAACTTACAGCCAGGCAAAGTCCTCTAAGACAAAAAATCATAAGCCAAACCATTGGAAACAGGATGGTCTCTGATGGAAACACTAGAAATAGGCTTCATTGGTTCTTATCCTACCAGCTAAGTGACCTTGGACAAGTTCCTCATCTGTGAAATGGGAGTATCTGCAGAAGGGGGTTCAGTGTCTCCTCCACATTTCGGTGGTCAGTGCAAGCCCTTCCTGACGCCGGCCCTGTTCTTGCCCAGCTACCTGGCTCAGCCTCTGCAGCTGTGGGCTCACGCTGACAAGCTCTGATGTTTCCAGGGACTTAGAGGTGGCCTCCCCTCATTCTTCCATTTCTGTACTACACCAGAACCGGAATGGCAGGATACAGGGGCTGCCCGGGTTTGTGGAGAGGGCCCCGGAGGGAAAGGAGAGCCTTCCATCACCTCCCTCGGCTCCTGTGACAACAGAGACTTGGGAGCTCTGGACGCAATGTGCCGGTGTTTGTCCCTTCCTAACTTGCCCTCTCTTTGTTGTCACTTGAGGCAGGATGTGTGACAATCGGGACAGCCGCAGCGACCGGCACTCAGCAGTTAATCAAACAAAAGCTGACATTTCATCCGGAGGATTTAATTTCTCCCTGTAGCCCTGTACACAAAGAGCTCAGATTGTCCGGTAGTGTCTGTGCGGGGATCGGTCTTCAGGTTTTGTTATCAGAGAACTGAGGCTGGGACTTGGGGCCAGCGCTGGCGGGGGTGGGGGAGCAGAAGCAAGAGCTTGACAGTCTCCAGGGCCTGTGTGTGCAGGGCCTGGGCTGGGCACCCTGGATCCTCCATCCTTACCGTGTCTGCTCTGTGTATCCAACATGCAGCTCTCCTGTGCCCAGGTGAAGCCGGAGTCTCTGAGTGAGGCGTTCACTCCACGTCTTTCTCTAGACAGTGTGAAATGGAGCTGCATTTCTGGTGCTTCACTTTCGTCAGTGTGAAGTTTCCCTAACCTTTCAAAAGCCTAGCTCCTCATCCTGCCTCTCATGCACTGGAGATGTGCTTCAGTCCCCTCTTCCACCACCGCCCCCCCAGCCAATAAAAATCAAATTTAAGCCCAACGCTTCTAATCCCAGTACTTGGGAGGCTAAGACCGGAGGATCGGGGTTCACGGCCAGCCTCAGCTGCTTAGTGAGGCACTCCGCAACTTAGTGAGACCCTGTTTCAAAATAAAGAATAAAAAATAGGGCTGGGGGTGTAGCTCAGAGGTAGAATGTCCCTGGGTTCAATCCCCAGTACCGCAAAAAAAAAAAAAAAAAAAAAAAATCAAATTTAAAATTGAAAGAGTCATCTCAGCTCCTGGCTGCTTCTGACGTCACTGAGCAAGTCAGTCAAGATAAAGAAAGTGACCATGTCCTCTGTCACTGATCCCTTGTGTGCTGGATCTCCAGGACCACACTCACCTTTGGAGACTCACCAGAACTCCTGGGACTCAGCATATGTGGATTCATGACAGTGACATACACAAGCAGAGTCTGCAGGAATCCATGACGTCTCCTCCTCTATCTTCCCTCGCATGAAGCATTACACAGAAGGCAAAGAAATGCAGAGAGCCGTGGATGATGAGACCCAGTTGAGATCAGTGACCAAGGTGTTCCCCGGAGGCTGGTCACAAAGGTGCCTTCTTCCTGGCACATACCCAATCCTGGAAGGCCCAGGAGGGAAGAAGAATAAGCCATACTGTTTGCACAAGTGGTATGGTCAGTTAGGGGAATTTTGTATCAGTGTAGGAAGCTATACACCAGCCAGGTTTCAGAGACCAGCCAAAGTTCAAAGATCTTTCTAAAGATGGCAGTCTCTGCCCAGCTGCATTAACTCTCTTCCGCCTACCAGAACACGGGACAGATGACTGGGTGCTTCTGGCATGGTACCCCGGAACAACAGGCATAAGCCAGGAGAGGCCCCCACAAAGCAGGAATCTGACTAAAAGCTGAGCCGCGAAATGCTGCGTGGCCAGACTGCTCCCCGGTCCATCTTAAACAATCCGGTTGATTCACACGCACCAGCATGAGTATAATTTTAAATCGAATTCTGACTCCATGTGTGTATTTTCAACAAGGGACTTTTCATGGCTGGTGTTTGGACAGAAACAAGACAGTGTCTTTAGGGGGAAAGAAAGAAGGTCTTCGAAATTAAGGCATTCGTGAAAAACAGATTTGCCTGTTACGTGCCCTGTGTTGGGTGGTACCTCTTTAAAGTCACAAACAGTTTTACAAAGAGGTTATTAATTAGTATTTCCAGCCACCTACAGCCTGTTAAATCTGTTGCTTGTTAAAGGCAATATAATTTCAAGTTCAAATGACTTAAAATAATGAGCCAAATTCATTCTTGGTTCATTAGCACGGTTGTTGGTATTCCTGGGCAAGTGGCAAGAAGGTTTACTGACCACGGAGGAAACTGCCGAGCCGGGAGTCTCCTTCCTGAGACTGTCTGCCTCGTCTGATCTTTCCACCCCTTGCAGCAGTGTGCTCTATAATGCTCTGATCTTTTGACATTGCAGTTCACGGGTAAAAGGAACTTAATCAAAATATGTAGGCTGGAATTTTACTTAAACAGCAACAGTGACACTCGTAAGTTCAATTTTCTACGTGAGCATTTTCATTAAAAATGTGCATAATCTCGACCTTGGCCTCTCCGTGGAGGCATGTCAGCCCCAAGGGAGCGGGCCTGGGGCAGGTGGGCTGGGGCACCTGCTCACTCCTCCTCCCTCTCCACCTGCACCCACCTGGAAGGGGACGGTGACAGGGGAGCCCGCCCAAGGCACGGCTGCTTGTGCTTCTCTACCAGCCCAGGATTTTTTGATGAGGATTCAATATAATTACATATAAAATTTGTGTATATATATATATGTATATACATATATACATACATACATACATATATATGTGTATAGATGCATGCATATGCACATATATATATACACATATGCATTTATCTACATGAATATATACATATATCTACACATGCACACAAGCACATATATGCAAAGTGTTGAATAGTGAGCCTCACACAAAATATATGTTTTCATCCTAATTTCTTTCTCTTTCTTTCTTCCTTCCTTCCTTCCTTCCTTGTTTCCTTCCTTCCTTTCTTTTGATTTTTGTTTTATTTTTGTTTTTGTTTTGCTGAACTGAGAATTGAACCCAGGGGCAGTCTACCACCAAGCTACACCCAGAGTCCTATTTTTTAGTCTTTATTTTGAAACAGGGTCTCACTCAGTTGCAGAGGGCCTCACTAAGTAGCTGAGGCTGGCAGCAAACCTGTGATCCTCCTGTCTCAGCCTCCCAGATACTAGGATTACAAACACACCACCATGTCCAGCTTTTTCATCCTAATTTCTAAAGCCTATGGAGTAGAATTATTTAGAAAAAGAGTCTTTACATCTCCATCAGTTTAAATAATGCTATATACGTATCTGAAAATTACCAATGCCAATCTCAGCGACATGTAGGGGGAATGAGGGCTGGGTGGCAGAAGAGAAATACATCAAGTGTGTGCATGTACATCCTATCACTCTATACTTCAGTATGATATGTAGTTGTACAAACTACTAAAATTATTTTTTTAAAGAAAAAGGATCTTTGTATAGTAGATATGATTAAGCCAGGGATCTGAAAACATTATCATCCTGTATTATACAGGTGGTCCCTAATTCCAGTGTTAAGTGTCTTTATAAGAAAGGCAGCACTCCGCAACTTAGTGAGACTCGGTTTCAAAATAAAGAATAAAAAATAGGGCTGGGGGTGTAGCTCGGAGGTAGAATGCCCCTGAGTTCAATTCCCAGTACCGCAAAAAAAAAAAAAAAAAAAAAAAAAGAAAGGCAGATAGAGCTGGGTGTGGTAGTGCATGCTTGTAATCCCAGTACCTGGGAGGCTGAGACAGGAGGATCGCCGGTTCGAGACTGGCCTCTGCTACTTAGTGAGGCTCTCCGCAACTCAGAGACCCTGCTTCAAAATAAAGAAAAAAAAAATAGGTCTGGAGGTATAGCTCAGAGGTGGCATGCCCCTGGGTTCAATCACCAGTAGCAAAAAAAAAAAAAAAAAAGACAAAGGCAGATAGAGAATTAAGACAGATGAAAGGCCATGGGAAAACAGACCAGGATTGGTGTGCTGTGACCATGTGACCACAGCTCTAAGCGTAGAAGCCACTAGAAGACAGAAGAGTCAGGGAAGGTTTGTCCACGGAACTTTCAGATTCCTGGCCTCCAGATTGTGAGAAAATATATTCTTATTATTTTAGGTCACCAAGTTTGCAGCCCCCAAAACAAATCATACATATATATATATATATATATATATATATATATAGAGAGAGAGAGAGAGAGAGAGAGAGAGAGAGAGAGAGAGAGATCGAGAGAGACAGAGATGCAGGTATGCACACACATGCACACACATTTATATACATACTTATAAATGTATACTGATGTCCAGCACAGGCCTGGGCACACCAATTATAGGTGTCATCCCCTCCCCTGTCTCTGTCCTAACCTGTTCCAGGTTCCTGGAATAAATGGGGGGCTGCAAAGTCAGCATCTACTGCACTGGTTGTTACTCAGCCTTCAGTTTCAGTGTTTGCACCAAAACCTTCCCTTTACCAGTCTCTTCCCTCTGACTCCATCCTAGTATTGAAGGAGGGTCAAGATTTCAGTCATTCTCTGAAGATTTGAGGAATGTCTCTAAGGCTGACCAAGGCTCCACACTGAATAGGATGCACAGAAAGTGTTCCAGAGACCCTCATCGATGGCGCAACACGGTACAAAGAGGAAGACCCTTTTGGGGAAGCCAAGTCTTTTCCAAGTCTCTTGTTTCAGTTGCCTGGGTTGGATGTTCTTGGGGCTTCCCTGTACTCCACAGCACTGTTACTACAACGTGCACTTAAACAGCCTTTGCCACGCGTCACACTCTATGCTGAGCCCTTTACATAGAGTAGCTTGTTTACCGCTCACTGCCAAGACTGCACGTGCTATGAAGCTTCACATGGTGTGAAGACTTGGCCCCAGCACAGCAGGGCCCAGAGGAGGGGAAGTGATTGAGCACGAGGCTCTGACCTCATCAGTGGGTTGATGATTCGATGACACCAGTGGGAGGTGATGGAAGCTTTAGGGGGTGGAGCCTCATTGAAGGAGGTAGGAAGGTCACTGGTGGTGTGTCCTGAGAGAGGATTTCTTGTCCCCATTCACTTCTAATCTCTCTCTCTCTCTCTCTCTCTCTCTCTCTCTCTCTCTCTCTCTCTCTATCTCTATCTCTATCTCTATCTCTATCTCTATCTCTATCTCTTTCTACTTTCCAGTAGCCATGAGGTGAGCAGCTCAGCCCTGACACAGGCTCTCCACCATGATGTTCTGCCACCCATAAGGATGGGGCCAAGGGACTATGAACTGAAACCATAAGCCAAAGTAAACCTTTCCTCCTTGAACCTGATTTTGTCAGGCATTACATCACAGGAATGGAAAGCTAGCACACTTACACTGTAGTTCTTCAAACCAAAGACACCTGGGCAGATATCCTATGAGAGGAATGGAGGCACAAACAGTTCAGAGAGCTTGTGTGCAGAGACGTAGGGATATAACCCAGGCCCTTGGCCTCCTGAGTCTGTGCTCAATACTGACTGCAAGAGACTGTGAAGACTCGTTGGCAGCTTATTTCAGCTCATTCTCACACCTAAACAGTTCCCGATGATTTATTTGTTGTTATTTTTTCTTCTCTTAATAACACAGGATCTGCTCACTTGGAAATTGGCTTAGAAACAACAGATTTTTTTTTTTATTTTGGCATCAACTGCTAAAGAGACATCAACTGGAAGCAAAAATATTGGTAATAATATTTCCTATGGGGAACTCAAGATTTTTGAAATATACGGCAATCTTTTACAAGTGACCTTTTCCAAAACTCTGCAAAAGAAAAAAAAAAGGAGGAAGAATGGGGCCAGAACACTTTTATCATATTTTATGTTTATAGCCCCTTTGGTGTCAAGGGCTAGCTAGGTCCTATCTGGTGAACTCAATGAAGAGTCGCAGCTGTAGATTTATCATGTGTTTTTGTACTTTCTAACACAGACACCTGGAGTGATAGGGAGAAAGGAGAGAAACCTGGTTCCACTTGTGGATTCAATGAAGATAGGTGAGATCCTCTCCTCTCTTCTCCTCTCCTCCTCCTCCTCCCTTCTATCTCTCCTCCCTCTCCTCTCCTCCTCCTCCTCCTCCTCCTCCTCCTCCTCCTCCTCTTCTTCTTCTTCTTCTTCTTCTTCTTCTTCTTCTTCTCTCTCTCTCTCTCTCTCTCTCTCTCTCTCTCTCTCTCTCTCTCTATTTTTATTTTTTACCTAGATACATTTAGGGTATCTCTCTGCTCGTTTTACTTACTCCTCCCTGGAAAGGTGGAATACATCAGGTTGATCAATTCAGGGAGAATAAACTGGCACACTCTGCTCAGTTGCTCCTTTTCCACCTGGGTTCTGTTGCCTTTGGAGAGCTCCCCAGCATCTCCCTGCAGCTTTACCTGGCAGTGGGCAGCCTGCAGCAGCAGCCAAGGCGGATTTCTCTGGTGCCCTCCACCCCAGTTCCTTGAGTTGCAGGCACTCACAGCCTCTGAAGTTCAAGCTCAAACAACAAGGGTGGCAGAAACTCCCCTTCAGGGCACGAGAAGAGTCTTCCCCCTTTCTGCTTCAGGGTTTCCCTGAGATGGATGAGCCTGCTTGGCTAGCAAACTTGCCAGAGAAAGGTCAGGAAGCCACACCCTGCAGGTACCCTTTAGTCCCTGGGAAAAAGAGCCAGTGGCTTCCTATCCTTCTCATTACCATTCTCAAGACATGCTCTATTTGTTTCTGGCTCCTGAAAATCAAATTTCCCTTGCCACCAGCAATGACCTTGACCAAAAAAAAAAAAAAAAAGTCTTGTTTTTTCCTTCCCAGCATCATTTCCTACTCACTTTCATTTCTGTTTCCTAAAATCATTTGCTAAATAATCCCCCTGCACCCAAATCATTGCCATATCCTATGATTTGGGGGAGAACCCAACTTTAGACACTGCCTGATTTGGATTCAGTGGGCTGAGCCAGTTCACTCTGACACCAATCTCAATTTTCCACTTTCTAATAGGGGTAAAGCTGGCTGCTTGGACCTCCCTGTGTATCTGTGCTTACTTCTTAGATTTCTTGAACCTTGGAGGAGAGGAATTTTGCTCTTTTTTTAAAAAGGGAAGGGCACTTGGAGACCACAGAATGCAGATATAATTTATATATTTCTAGCTTTTGCTAGTTTGCAAGGTGACCTTGCATCTGTGGTTTCAACACGGAAATGTGTTAGGAAAACATGCACTTAACATATGCACACAACAAGCATACTGGAAAGCCTGCTGTTAGCATGGGAGGTCACCAAGTTTGCACTAATCTGGTGACAAATTACCTGTGCAACTTTGGGGCAGGTCGCAAACTCAAATATTAATAAAGGCTATCTACGGAAGAGTCTTGCCTTCAAAATGCTTGCCTTTTGAAGAAGAAAACAAATAGGAAAGTGTAAATTATTGGCATAAAAAGTTATGCACATCTAATCCCCCAATATAAGATACCAAAATATCACCAGGGGCTGGGAAAGAGTATATTCTCAATTCCCTGGTCCATGGGGCCATTTTGGATTCTGGCTCTCCACTTATTAGCCATGGAATTTTAGGTGAATTGTTTATCACCTCTAAGTCCTGGTGTTTACATATGAAAAAAATGGACATAGAGATATTAAAATTATTTTCCAAAGTGGAGTTAAAATATTAGCAAAGTTCTTGGCACACTTTAAGTCACTAAATGATGCTAGACGTGTGTGTTAGGGATCTTCTGCTGTGTTCACCATACTACAAAATATAGTGGTCTAGGGAAAAAGTTTAAAAAAAAAGCATTTGTTACACCACACAGTTTCTCAGGGTCAAGAATGCAGTCTGCCTAGTTTTGTGGGTGTGGTTCACAGTCCCTCAGAAGGTTTCAGTCAGAAGTCTCCTAGGGCCTCAGCCCCTCAATGTCTTGACTGGGTTTACTAGATCTAATTCTAAGATGACTTCCTGTCATGTTGCTATTGGTGGGTGTCAGGAGGACTCAGTTCAGGCCACAGGCCCTCTTGCTAGAGTGACTGGCGTGTCTTCAGGATGTGGCAGCTAATTTCCTCTAGGCATAGGTACGAATATGTATGTGTATTATATTTCCTCTTCTATTTCTACTTTCTATTTGTTTTTCTATTTCAACATAGTTCAAGATAAACTTTAAAGGAACTGTTTTCACCCTAAGAGCAGGGAGGAGGGATCTGTCATTAAAGACTTCCCATGGCCCTTAAAAATGAGCATGTTGGATTTGGATAGCCAAGAGGTGGTGGCAGCCGGTGCCTTGATATGAAGGAAGGAGAGCCGCATGCTGATACACAGATGGGAGGGCCGGTTGGATGGAAACTTTGGGTATGAGGAGACTCCGGGTGGAAAGGGCACAGGGAGAGGTGGAAGAAGATGGCAGTGGAGGAGGATCAATAGGATCAATGACAGATAGCTGGATGCATTGGAGCAGGAGACTAAACCCGATCAAAGAGGTGATGACTAAGATTGGTTTGGATGCCTCAGAGAGTAGAGCCACTTAACAAATTCTAGAGGAGGAGATGCTCAAGATGTTGATACTCATTTATTATGAGCAAAATGCACACCATTACAGGGTAACGGGCATTAATTTACTCAAAGGCCCCTAGAGAGAACATGTCATTCTCTGCCTTCATTTAGGTGGAAATTAAAATAGGATGGTGCTTGTGGAACGTAACTCCATGGACTGAAAGCACCAGCGATCTTCCTGGGTTCTGGGGATGGTGGCCAGGGATGGCCACACTTTGGGGGAAGCGTCACAAAGGTGATGGATGACTTTCTAGGTTTTCTGGATCCACATCATCAGTATCATTGGAGGAGCTTGCATTTGCGGTGCTGTGTAAATAGTGTTCATTGGTCCCTCACAGCCCACCCTATGGTAACTGGACACATTTGCCTGGTAACCCAGGTCCACTTCATTGTTCCCAGGGAGGGAGAGTCATGGTGAAGGGGGAAGAGCTTGAACTGTTGATAATCAGACTGATTCGGGCTCAATCCCCAGTTGCTTTCTTACTACAGTGTTCATAAACTTTAATTTAATAGAAAAATTAAAAAAAAAAAGGATATGAGTAACTGCTGGATGACTCTCTTACCGTAAAGAATAAATGAGATTCTACCTGGAAATTACCTGGCACCTTCCTCCCCACTGGCTTGACTTCACAAGTCACATAACAAAGAATGTGCACACCGTGAGGAGCCAGATGCAGATCTCTGAAGATGACCTTGAAGCACTGGTGACACCTGCGAGACAGATCGTGGCAGAAGAACGCTATGATCCAAGAGGAGTTTCCTAAACCCCTCGCCATCCAGACATCACAGTCTCTCCTATGTTGTTCCCTGTGAACCACTCCCTGGGGATCTTGGAATTTGTTCCTTAAACTGGTTATAACAATCTCATTGTGTTGACCTGTGTCCGGCTCTGCTTTCAGGGACCTGTTGTTAATCTATATCTTTTACCATGTGTCTTACTCAAAGGCTGCCTTATCTGGCCACCCTATTTCAAGTTGACCTCTCAATGTCTGTTCTCTGCTAGGAGGCAAAGGAATCATGTTTCCTGAACATCCTGTGTGTTCCACAGCATTCTCACCGTTTGATCCAAACACCTGACATACACAACTTACAGGAAAGAAGATTTATTTGCCTAAGGATCTGGAAATTTTTGTCTATATGTGTCGTCCATTGTCATACCACTGCCAAGCAGAAACCGGGGTGGCAGGTCCTGAGGGCATGATGGCAGGGAGCAGAGAGATCCCAAAAGGTCAGAGAGAGAGGGTCGGAGCCAGACGCTGGGCATAGCCAAGACTGATAGGTCTGCCTCCAGGGCATGAACTCCAGGATACATTTTAACATCCAAACTCTATCGTTATGTTACCTGGGGATGAAACCCATGAGCTACTTTGAAGACCATACAAGAGTTAGGCATTTGTTACTGCTTTCCCTAAGAAACCAGAGTTATTTTATTATAAAAGTAAAATTTTGTCTGACCCAACTAACTATTTTGGAAGGTGTGTGTGGGGTAATAATCATGTTAAAATTAACAAATAATTAATTCCAGATCAAAGAGCTAGAGAAAGCCAATGAGACCCCTACCTAAAGAAGGAGGTTCACAATAATGGAAACAGAGTTTAAAATATCCCAGTAAGCAGGAAGGAAGGAAGACTGAATGCTGAGGAGTCAGTCTGGATCAAAGGAAATGGCCCTTAGTGCTTAGTCTGAATAATCAGGTACAGGTGATAGAGAAGGAGCTGCAGAGTGAATGTCTCAAAAAGTTGTGGCTGGGGAGGGAAGAGCTGCACATACGGGGCTGGAATCGTGTGGGAGGGGCACTCAGAGCTGAGGCGTGAAGGAGCCTTAGCTCATTCTACTTCAGCATCATACATCAGGTGGTGGTTGAGGATGGGCTCAAGGGCACATTTCTCTTTGAATCACGCTTTCTTTTTGTTTAAAATGGAGATGATCCTCTCTCTCTCTCTCTTTCTCTCTCTCTCTCTCTCTCTCTCTCTCTTTCATATGTAATACTGGAGCAGGATGGGGAGAGGCAAAAGGCAAAAGCACAAATGGGCCAGGATTGTTTACAAGACAAATTCCAGTTGAAGGTAAACCTCAAGCAGATGGTGTCCTCTTGCTGGACTTTAGCAGGACACTTTTCTTGTCATGTGTGCTCACTTAGGAATCTTTCCAGCTGTTGCAAAATCCCCATCCGGGTTGGTAGGGAGGCAGAGATTACAGAAGGCTGTGACTCCACTGCGTTTCTTTTGAAAACTTCTACCTTTGGCAGGGGATATCCTTTATAAGGCTCATTTGAAGGGTCAGGAACAAGAAAAGAATGTGTTGCTAGGTGTTGGACAATCAGGAGGTTATTGTTCGGTTTCAGGCTTCCAGCTTTTTCGAGATAAAATTGGTATACAAACTGCACATATTTGCTGGGCGTGGTGGCGCACGCTTGTAATCCCAGCATTTGGGAGGCTGAGACTGTAGGATACAGGCTCGCGGCCAGCCTCAGCTACTTAAGTAGTGAGGCCCTCTGCAACTTAGTGAGACCCTGTTTCAAAATAAAGAATAAAAAATAGGGCTGGGAGTATAGCTTGGAGGTAGAATGCGCTTGAGCTCAATTCCCAGTACCACACACACAAAAAAAACTACACATATTTAATGGATACTCATTGGAGAATTTGGATATATGTATAGACTTGTGTTATCATGCCCTCAAGTCAGATAAGACATGCATCCACAGAAAGTTTCATTGAGCCAGGCGTGGTGGCGCATGCTTGTAATCCCAGTAATTGGGAGGCTGAGACAGGAGGATCCAGATTCGCGACCAGCCTCAGCTACTTAGTGAGGCTCTCTGCAACTTAGTGAGACCCTGTTTCAAAATAAAGAATAAAAAATAGGGCTGGGGGGGGGGGGTGTAGCTTGGAAGTAGAATGCTTCTGAGTTCAATCCCTAGTACTGAAAAAAAAAGTTTTAATTGTGTCCCTTCTGGTATGTGCATGATAAGAACCCTTAACATGAAACCTATTCTTTCATTTTAGATGATGTATATGAAACATGTAAAATAGTCAAACATACACAAGTGGTTTGTTGTTAATAGATGATAACTGGAAGGTAATTGGCTGCAACACACAGGCCAGGACACTCGTCCCCAACTGGTGGCCTTTCCACTGCGGTCTCCTTAGGGAGACGCATCTTCCCTGACCCTTATCTGCTCTAGTGTGATGATAAACTCGCATGTACTGGGGACTTGTAATGGGCTGAATGTTATTCAAAGAGATTTCCACCTTTTATTTCCTCAATACCCCCTTGGATGAGTCACTTGCCATTATCTCCAATTTAGACCTGAAGATATTGAGGCACCAGAATGTCCCCTTGGTTATGCAGCTGCTAAACGTAGTCTAGAGTTGAATACACGCAGCTCACTCCAGATCAGTACTCATACTCTGGGGATCCTCTCCTCTCCTGTCCATCTATAAGTTGGAGTCCTAGCATAGTTCTCAAATTTTGGAGAGCAACAGATTTCCCAGGAAGCATCATAAAATGCCAATGTCTATAGTTCATTCTATGGAAAGAAAGCACCCCGCCCAAACCGAGCATCCTCTTGGGCCTTCACAGCTGACATCGGTCACTCTCCACCCCCAGCCTCCTGCCTTCACCTCACATGCCAGGAACACGATACCTGCTCCCTCTGGGTTTTTTTTTAATTTGTGCATAAATGAACAGTTTTATAATTGAGTGCATGAATACATGAATTACTGCAATTTCATAGGCCTCAACTGCCTAATTTTATTTTAAATTTTAATCATACTTTTAAATAATGCTTATGTTAAAGAGGATTGTCGAAGGATTGTGAGGAGGTGGTGTATCCAGATTTTAACCCCTAGCATGCCTATATCTAAAGGTGCAGCTTGTTCTTGCGTATCGTGCGTCATTAATTCTTTTTCAAAGCTGTTCTTTTCAACTTCTAAAGTACATTTTAAAAGCAGGGTAGTATGTAACACCTTAGGCCTGCTTTGAATCACTAATCATTTCAACATTCTAAAAGCTAACAAGTCTAAGTCATGCAAACATCAGGTCCTAGGATCTAGAATAAAGCTTAGCCACAGGTGTGGAAAAAACAAGGCAGATTTTATGTAGGTGTCAGCCTTTGTCCACGAGTGTACCCCCTCTCCCTTATCCCACTGTCCTTAGTTTTGCTTTATTGGCTTTACCTGAAAATCCAAAATAATTCCCTAATATGAAAAAATATATCTACTTCCTCCATTAAAAATCCAATCCAGAAGACTGAGGTTCTCAGTGCTCTGTATTGGGAGTGGGGGGAATGAGGAGGTTTGGTGGGGGAGAAGCCCACCAAGTGCTGTGTGCATGTATGTCATTTTCAACATGATTTACATTATAATGTGAGATTATAATGCACCAATAAAAGCACATTTTAAAAATCCAATCCAGTTTGTAGGTCTAAGTGTAAACTCAAGTATATTTGAATATGTATTCTTCTCTGTACAGAAATAATGAAATTGGAGTTTTTGTGTTAATATTCAAGTAAAAATATTTTTCCAAGAGATTTATATGTACTTAGCTCCATTCTTTTTCTTCGGGAAAAGGCATACATCTCACTTAAAGTCTACTAAATGAGTTGTAAATTTTAAACCAGAAAATCTTTTGCTTTTGCCTAGATTTCTAACTCTGAACTACTATGATTCTAATTTCTATTGGCTTAGAGCCTACTAAAAATCAATATCACTTATCCCCATAAATTCCCACTATATAAGTTAGAAGACTAACAGGTTCACCATCTTTTTTTATGAATCTTTTAAATAATTATGTCAGTCAGGGTTCAACCAGAGAACAGAGCAAATAGTGGAGGCTGAAGTCCTATGGATACAAACTGTGTACAGAATATGAACCAGATTCACCTGAAAACACTGGACCCACTCATGTTAATCTCCAATTGGACTAATTTAAAATCAGCCTTTGAGGGACCATAGGCGCATCTAAAGAGTCAGTTTGCATTGGCACTTAGATTGGTGTGTGTTTGAATAGTTGAAGCTGAGCTAACCACTAAGAAGTCATCAGGGCGATAGGTTGGCCCACGGGGTGCACACCCTCTCACACCATATCTCCTCTTACATAGTGATTCCAGGCTTTGCTTTCTTAAAAAAAAAAAAATCTAAGTTCCAGGTGTGGTAGCCTACTCTTGTAATCCCAGTACTTGGGAGGTTGAGACCAGAGGATCTGAGTTGGCGGCCAGCCTCCATCTATTTAATGAGGCTCTCTGCAACTTAGTGAGAACTTGTTTCAAAATAAAGAATAAAAAAAAAAAAAATAGGACTGAGAGTGTAGCTCGGAGGTAGAATGCCCCTGGGCTCAATCCCCAGTACTGAAAAAAAAATTTAAGACCAAAATTATTCTCACTTTGCTTACAATGATTTACCATGGAGATGATTTCAAGGTTGAGATACGGGCACCAACTGATCCTTTCAAACTTAAACCATGGTTCTGTGTAGATTGAGAAATCCCATCTTGGCTGAAGACAGCATCGTCTTCTAAATTCCCCGGCAAAAGAGAAACATAGAACCTCTAGGAATTAAATTAGGTGATGAAGTATTAGAGGAAACTTCTATTTCACTGATAGTGGGTGAGCTGGAGAAGGAATTATTAGAATAAGAGTTTTTTGCTCCTACAGTGTTTAATGTCTATTTATACTAAGCCAAATAATCATATCCAGCCCCGTCTTGGATGTGAGGTAATCTCCTCTATTATTAAATTCTTTGGGAGTCTGCACATCCTACACTCCCCGTACACATAAAATTATTCTGAATTCGAGCACATTAAGTATTTACTTTACGATGGCAGACCCAAAGCAATGTATGAAAATAAAAAGTCAAGGACCAGTAAAGGAGTTATACTAGATCAGAATGAAGAAGACAAAAATTAATCAACTAATTAATTAAATGAAACATAACAACTTCTGCTAATAGTAATGATATTAGAACATCAATAAAGTAAAGTCTCACAGTGCCGCCCTCTGTAGCTGTAACATCATCCTTGTATGTTACTGCAGTGGTGGATGACAGCCTTGGGAGTCCTTATTCAGAACCACAAAGAAAGGTGCAAATGTGTGTGGGGCCACATATTTAAACATGCCTAGCTGTTTTGAAACATTTGCTACAGAAATTGTTCCCATAGTGAAATCTCTTCCTCTGTAATGAAGTCACATATTTTCTAGGACAGTGCCAGATGTCAGGGGAAGACACTATTTGCCCAGGTATGCTCCTTCTTGTGCCAGGCTTTGGGGATAGGTGACATCCGCTCAGAACGGCTCATGAGGGCAGTCCCCGATATACAGGTTCTCCTGCAAATAAAAACTGAGACAGAAGAAAAAGCTGTATGCATAGACTGCACTGCCCAAGGCTAGCCTGGGTCAGATCATAGGAGGTGGTATCATGTGTACCAATCTGGGGTCCAGCATTTGGAGATAAAAAGACTGAGTTTGAATCTATGCTCTAAAGCTAGTTCTAAAGTGCCATGAAAGTCCCATAATCTCTATTTACCTTAGCTTTTTTTTTTTTTAAGGAGACTAATAATCCCTACCCACAGGACCTTATGATAAGTGTCAGTTATTTAAAATATGTTGCTATGGTTGGAGGGGTTTTTTTGGTCTCCAAGGTCACGTGTTGGAAGCTTAATTTCCAATGCAAACAACATTGGGAAGTTACTGGGAGATGTTTAGCTCAGGAGGGATCCACCCTCAAGAGTAGATTAATGACATTATGATTTTTTTGTTGTTGATTTATACTTTTATTGGTGCATTATAGTCTCACATCATTATGTAGTTGATAGGGATGGTGACATGCATGCATGCTGTGCTTGGTGGGCTTTCCCCCGGCTCCCTCCCCATCCCCCCTTCCCCATTCAAGATACTGAGACTGACATTTGTTCTCTCATAGATCCATGGGTAGATTTGCTCTCTTCTGATCTTCAGCCTTGTGAAGACACAATGTTTCTCCCTTCTAGAGGACAGGAAATTCAAAGCGGCATCTTGGAGGCAAAGACAGGCACCAAACAGACACCAAATCCCCCATCACCTTGATCTTGGACTTCCCAGCATTCTCCCAAACTGTGAGAAATAGTAACTATTTCTCAAAGCACAGTGAGACCTTACTTTATTGATATTCTAATATCATTACTATTAGCAGAAATTCTTATGTTTCATTTAATTAATGAATTAGTTAATTATTTTTTGTCTTCTTCCTTCATTTCTGATCTAGTATAACTCCTTTAATGGTTTTCCTCAGTTCTCCTGTCCCAGGAATTCTGTTATAGCACCACCAAAAGGACTAAGATATATGTCAAGTACTAATCACAGTAGTAACAGGTGAGCTCTGTCAACATTAGCTCTTATCATTTCCCAAGTTGAAGTAGAGATGGAATCTTGGAACCCACTCAGAAATTGCTGAGTAGAAGCTGGGGGGGGGGGTCTCTTCTACCAATGACCTTCAGTGTGTATATAGGGGGGATGGAGATGTATAGGGGCACATAGAGCAGTCATAGCTGCTTTAGGACCCGATTCCCCGAAGCAAAGTCAGCTAGGAAGTGGAGAGACAGAGACTGCCACGACAGGAAGACCTGGCTATGGCGCCATGCTAAGCTACTAACTGGAACCAAGTTGGGTTCCGTGCATAATACGATCTCTCCAAAATCTGCTTTTGCTTTGGTGAGAAAGCACAACACTGTGTCCGCCCTGTTGGGTGCAAGAAAAGGGAGCTTAGCCATTGTTCTTGAACAGCTGAGGGATGCAGGAGTTCATTAGAAGCTGCCCTAAATGGCACACTGTGTTCTGATTAATGGGTGCTTTCCTGTTTGTGGCATATACAATGGGCAAGCCGAGGAAGTGGATGGAGACAAGAGATCCCCCTCGAGGGGGAGCTGGCTCCTGGCCATTCCCAAGAAGTCCAGGGGTGAGACGTTTATTCACACTCATGGAAGTTGCTTGCACGAGTGTCTGCCCGTGGGGCAGTGTGCCATCCCAGACAGGCAGAAGAGATGGCATCAAAACTAAAAAGCAAGAACAAAAAGGAGACTGGAGGCAAAGTCTTCACACGCCTCCAGCTTGTGTTTTGTGACTCCCAGAGACCTTTGCTTTTGCTTCTCTGAAAGCCATTTTCTGTTTCCAAACTAGACCCAGCTTTGTTTTTCAAAGCAAAAACAACAAACAATTCTGTGTGTGAAACTGCAGCAGACAGCTAGCTTGACCATTACCTCTGTGAGTTAGGGAACAAAACAGATCCTATAAAGACTGAGGTGGTTAGGATGGCTAGCAGAGAGGCATAGAAAACAAGGGTAAGAGCCAATAAAAATAGGTGCAATGCTGTAAAAAAGTGATAAAGCTCTAGGACTAAAGAGGATTCTTTAAACATTTAAACATTCTTGCACTTGAACTCCTCTATCCTGTCTTATCAAATAATATTCCAATCTTGGATTACCACGTATTTCCAGGGCCAGAGAGCTTATTAGCTTTCCAAGACAGCTCTAACAATTGGAAGCTCTCTTTGTGTGAGGCACAAATCATAATCCCTGGGGCTTCCAATCCTCTATTCACTTTTTTTTTTTTTTTTTTTTTTTTGCCTGTATTTGATTCCAGGTGGAACAAATCCAAACTTTCATACGGCTAAGTGTGAAGGAGCAATTTGTTTCATCTTCCTGCATCTCAGCTTTTTCTCCTCTGAGAGAAAGTGATGGTGTATCTGCTTCATAGACTTTCTGTAAAGATTAAATGAGATCATCCACACGAAGGATTTAGCATCTGATTTGAGGCATGGCTAGGGCTTGCTAAATGTTAGGGTTTTCTTCAAGTATTAGGTTCCATGTAGCTTTCTCGCCAACATTTTTAGACACTGGTTATACAGATTGCCAACACTGATTATACAGATTGCCAGTGGAATTATGCAATTTAATTATTTATTTGTTTTGTGATGTTTTAGGATTGAACTCTGGGACTTATGTGTGCTCAACTAGCTCTCTGCCACTGAACTTTACTTCATCCCAGCTTGATGTAAATAAATTTAACTAACGTGACCCAACTTCAACAAAGCTTTAGGAAGAATCTACTACTGAATAGAATGTGAGCTGACTACTGTGACTAGAACAAAGACAAACAAGGAGCACCAGGAATGGTGGCGAGTTGGGAAACTCGGGGTGTGGTCAAGAATCTACTGTAAGAATGTAGCCCTGTGATCCTGGGCAAGTGAGCAAGATTTGCCAATCACTCTAAATAGATGGTGTGGATCAAATGCCCTCCAGACCTTTCCAGTTCCCAAGGAATGGGGTCTGTCTGGCTCCCCATGGGAGATACAGAGTAGACCACAAAAGACACTGGATATGGTTGAAGAAGGAGCACTAAAGGCAGAAAGCGTGGAGAGGGGATAGGTAGAGACTAGGAATTTTACATCACAGATACTTAAGGGAGATTGAAATGGCTTCTTTAAATGTATTTACTTCATTATTATTATTATTATTATTAGTAGTAGTAGTAGTAGTAGTAGTAGTAATAGTAGCAGTAGTAGTAGTACTAGGGATGGAACCCGGGGCCATTCTACCTCCAAGCTACCCACCCTGGCCTTTTTTTAAGGGCTCACTAAGTTACTGAGGCTGGCCTAGAACCTGTGATCCTTTGTCTCACCTCTCAAGTACTAGGATTACAGGCATGCATCACCATACTCAACTTCTTTAAATCAATTTAAACCTATCCATAAGCTCCCTTAGGGTTGGAAAGGGGGCAAATTTCAATCTGTCATTACTGAGGATCCTTTATGCTCCAAGGTTAAAGAGAGAACTGTGCTTTTGTTTTTCTTCAAAGGATAAAGCTAGAAAAGCAGGTTAATTTCAGACAATTCTGCTCTTAGTCTCACAATATCAGCTGTCTCTAAAGAAATGGTGGCCCCAGGGCTTAAATCAAAGTGAGGGGAGAAACACAGCAAGAATGAAGGATAAAATACAAGTGAATATCCCAGCAAAGTATTTCAGAACAATTGCCAACTAGTTGAGCCGGAGAGCTGTAGGAAGACTGGAGAATTGTCATTCTAAATCTTCACAGGTTCCTGCAAATGTCTGAGGCACGTAGGGTCTTTATACATCTGTATTCATAAGCATTGTCACAGCCATAATCTAAAGACTTGACCACGTAACTTAGAGGAACAGTTTTCCTTGGAGGTATTGGAGTTTGTTCCACGTGAGACTGGAGACCGTGGGTCTCAGGGTGTGGGGCAGGAAAAGGATAGAGGGAGAGCACGTGGGCTTTGCTCCTCAGCTCATGGAGGCTGAAAACAAAAGAAGGAGTGAGAGGATGAGGAACCATCTATAATCCCCAAGTCTGCACCCCCAGGCACCCAGTTGCACCAGCCACACCATTAGCCACCACTGTAATGGATTTATCCACGGGTGTGACTACAACTCTCATGATTTAACTACATCAACCTTGAGCTCAATGCACAATCTCTTTAAGGAGCATTCTATATCTTTTTTAATTAATGTATTTTACATGCTTTTATTTTTGCAGTATACCTCACATTCTATATCTAACCATGGCAGCATCTAGTGTCTGCCTCCTTTCTTCCTGTGATCTTTCTTTTGACTTTGTGTTGGTACATGCTCAAATTTTGCACTTTTTTTTCTTTTCTGTTTTACACTTGAGCTCTTCCAATAAGAAACACACATCTATAATGATTGATGTTCCTAATGTCTACTGCAAGTCTCTCAAGTAGATGGGAAATTATCTTAAGTACAATGCAGAAGTCAGTAATGTAGAGAATCAGCCCTAGTTTTTCTCCTGTTTAATTACTCAATGTACCTCTCCAGCTCCATTCAGTCACAAATTCTAGGACTCTTTCTCATTTCCTAGGGTCACCTTGATACCTTCTTCCATCAAGAACATTTTTTATGCTTCTCTCTGGCAGATGAATCCTTTCTGCTAGGTGCTACCTACATGTCTCTGTTTCCAAATCACAGGTTCTTTCCTCCCCTTTGCAATGCCAGGAGCTCCATTGTCATAAACTCAGAGGTTCAAGGGTATCTGGAAGACAGACATTCTAGCAATGCCAATGCTGATGTCAATGAACATGGGCCTTCTGTCCAGGAACAGACATGGCATAGAAGAACAATACCTGAATCCTGGGGTTAATCATATGTTGAATACTGGGAAAAGTTTTGAAGAAGTACATAATTTTGCGATGCTTTTAGGTATTCTTCCAAACATTACTCTTTTTTTTTTTTTCCTGAAAACCAAAAAAGTGTAATGTAAGTATACTCCTGATACAACTCCAATCAGGATAATTACTGTGTGATCTCTGCAGAGGAATATAAAGTTATATGGGAGCAATAAATTGGCTACCTTTGAGGATTCAGTTGAGTCCAGCAAAAGAAAAAGAGAAACTCAAATTTTCTGAATATATCAAAAAATGAAATATAGACATATTTTAATGGGTTCTGAAAAAAAGTTAATTATTTAACAAAATTGCTATTTGAGAAGTATTAAAATTATCAAAAATATCTGGAAAACCTGAATGAGAAGTTATAGAAGACAGCTCTGGGGTATCTAAAGGTTTTAGGAAATAATAATTGCATTAATTTTATGTTATTTTCCAAATAGTCAGAAGCTAGATAATTGGGTAAGGCTAAGGTGAATTGCATGACCCTGAGCACATTTCTTCCCTTTCTTTGATTTATTTTTCTTATAAGCCAAATGAGGAATCTCAACTATAAGAGACATTATGTCCCTGCCAGGCCCAATGTCTACAGAATGAAGGAGATACCAATGACTTCCCATAGAAGAATGGGATCCTGTGCAGGAAAACCTGTATGTGACCTTTATCTCATCCCACTCAAATTAAGGGAGTCAAGTGCTACTCAGAAGATTTTCACAAAGGAAACACTTGAAATTATTCTTTCTAAATTATTTTGACAGTGAAAAATTAAAAGTGATTTTGATAAACTATGTTGACTATTTAAGAACAGCTTTTATATTTGATGGGACCCACAATGACCTAGAGTCAGGAGTCTTGGACTTCCCAGATCCCCAGGGACAAGCTGCAGGAATGCAGGGATACCCTGAATCTATATGCAAATTGATGTCCACCTGTTTTTCCACATGTACCTATACATGGGATTGTGTATATTCTTCCCTACTCATGGGGAGGAAGTCCATGGATTTCTTCATATTTTAAAAGGCACTCAGACCTTCAAAATGTTTAGGAAGAACTATGGTATTACAGAAGGTATAAAACATTGAAGTCATGTGATAAATTCCAGGTGAATTGTTTTCTTTGAATATATCTATAATCTTGCATATAAAAACATTATTTCCTCTGAAAGATAGGAACGATATCACTTTGAAGTTCCAAATTCTACATATATGTTCATATCATTTTTAAATTGAATGGCATAGAGAAATGGGCTCATTCCTTCTTTTTTCCTTTGTAGGTGAAGAAAATGGCCATCTCTTAGCAATGAAGTAACTAACTGTGAGTTGGTAATGACCACCCTAGCAGACTGTGAGCTACTTAACAGAAAATTGTCATCATTTATGACCCACAGTATCTAACACCCACATAATATGCAAGTATATCCTATAATTTCTGGCTAATGGAATAAACCATGAAACAATAACATTATGCCTATTTAAGGAAGGCAAAAAAAGTTATTATTTGTAATGGATTGCCTTTTATACTTAGGAAAACCAGCTGGGGGAAAAAAAAAACAAAAAACAAAAATTGTTCGTGCTGCATTATGAATGAATGAGGAATGTGCAGAATCCCAGGCACTCAGATCAGACCTGTGGTTAGTAAACAGCAGCAGCTATATTTAAAACCTAGACTTTTATATTGTGAAAACTCTGACTTTTCAGATCAACAAAATGTCTTTCACTGGGCATCTATAAGAGATTTTTTAAATTATTATTTAATTCAAAATTCTGTTAATTTTCTAATATAGAGTTCACCTTTTGCTTACCCTCTAAAATAATGTATGTATTAGTTCCTCCATTTAAGTCTTAAATAAACAATAAACCGAATTCTAGAAAGCATCTCTAATTGTCCTTTTCAATTGGTTCCATTGTTGTTGCTCTATTCATGTTTCCATTTTCTGCACTCATCTTTTTTTCTGTGTATTGCAGAAAAAAAAAATACCCCTGTTTATTGAATGCAATTTGTATGCTGGAACTACATGTTTTTCCTTTGGATTGTATTTTATCATGTGTTAGGGTACAGTGACAAGAGCTACAGAGACTCTGCCTCAATGTCTTAGTGAGGAACACAGGCAAATAAATTGGTAACTATAAACAATGTGATAATTCAGTAGTATATCTTTAGGATACTTTAGTATATATCATTTTCTTATACTAAACCATATGTTTGATGCATTCCTCTAATTTCTAATAGGTGCTTAGCAATTTTCTTCACTACATGTACGAAATATTTGTCCTTCCACCTGAAGATTCAATTCTTCAAGTTATTTTTCAACTCCATAAATTTCCAACTACTTAGTATGGTTTATCTCTTTTTTCCCCCCTCTCTGTCTCTTTACTTAGGGTTATGCTGCTTGCTGTTATATTTTGATGGTTTTTAATAAGCTTTCCTTTAACCATGCTTAAACAATGTGTTATATTTTTGTAAATCACAGACTGGTACTGGAGAATAATTCATTCTTAGGTCTTTAGGCTATTGGTATTGGAGAAGACATAAAGCAAGAGTCCGGGAGCTTCTGTTACTTAATAATTACCTGGCTCTTCTCTCATATCTTCTGAGGTAATCATCTAAAATGCATTTAACAACAAGTATTTGTGCCCTGAAGAACTCTCTGGCTCAGTTCTGGCCAGCATAGATATTGGCATGAACCAAATGAGTCGAGCTCTCAATCTGACTCTGTTATGTAAGAGGGGAATGGCTTTCTGTAAATCGCTTAACCTCCCCAGCTTTACTTTCTGCTCCCATGAAAAATGAGGTTCATAACACCATAAGTAAGGAATAAAAATTGAGTCCACAAACTCAGGCATACAGCTCTACTTTCTTTAAATCAAGTTAAATGCTTCCTCACTCCAGCTAGGTGGGAAATTGAATCCCTGTCCATGTTGGAGCTTACCAAGTCCCAGGTGTGTTCCAGAATCCAGAAGGTTTAAGCCAGACATGGTGGTGCACACCTATAATCTCAGTTCTTGGGAGGCTGAGACAGGAGGATTGCAGTTTTGAGATAAGTCTTAGCAATTGTGTAAGACTTTCAGCAACCTAGTGAGATCCTATTTCAAAATAAACAAACAACAACAACAACAACAAAAAAAAAAACTTAAAAAAGAGCTAGGGGTATAACATGCAGGTAGGATGCCTCTGGGTTCAATCTCCAGCATCACACAAAAAGGAGGAAAAAGAGGAGGAGGAGGAGGAGGAGGAGAAGGAGGAAGAGGAGGAAGAGTCTTGAGGCTTAATTGGCATACCAAAGTAGAGGCAGGGCCTCTGATCTCCAGGTCTTCCTGGTTGCTATGACATTCTCATCTTCTCCACCCCTGTGGCTCCTAGAGTCTGATGACTTGGCTGGTCATCCAGTTCTTCCAACATTTAGCTGATGGACATGCTCAGTGGGAGCTGTACAGGACAGGACTGACCACAGCAATGTAGAGAGCCAGTGTTCTCCATCCCAGGCAGCCAGCGTCCTTCCAGACTCAGACGCTTCCCTTGCCTCCACTCACCTCCTTCTCTTCCTTGCTCCCCCACTTTTCTCTCATAGTTTTACAATCCTCCCCACTTCTCTTGCATAGAGAGGGTTTTCAAGGAGTCTAGACCTTTACAAAGGACAAAAAGTGATATCGAGGTCTCTGGATGTCAGTTTCTACTTTGGAAGGACATTTTTTGAGGCAAGAAAATGCTAATGGACATTCTGCAATTTGAATCAGGGTCAGGGTAGATGTAGAGGGAAAAAAAAACATGCAAATACTTTAATCATTTATCTTGGCACAGATAGAAAATATTAACCACTCAAAAGTATATGAAGAGTCCTTTCTTCTCTTTAAAAAATATTCAGTGATTTTTTAATGGGTATAGTGTCTCCATTTATAATGAAAAAAAATGTTTTGAAAATGGATAGTGGTAATGGTTACACAGTGAGGTGGATATACTTAATGCCACTTAACTAAACATTTAAAGATGATAAAAGTGGAAAATTGTACATTTTACATACTTTTCACAATAAAAAGGGTAACCCATTCCTTACTCCTAGATAATAAAAAACACGACTAAAGTCCCCCAAAACCTATCTCAATCTGCCTTTTCAAATCTCTCTCCTTTATGCTCCTTTGTGGGTTTTGTTTTTGTTTTTGCTGTAAAGATGTAATATAAGAAATAACCTCAATGTTTGAGTGACTTTCATGAACAGTATCTACTTCTCACTCATATCAAGTGATGAGAATCTGCCTTAAGATATGTGTTAGCTCACGATGGCCTGAATTATCTTCTCATCCCAGGACTCAAAAGGAGAGTCTGATCTTAAATATGACATTCTCTCTGAGGAAGGCAGAAGGTAACAGAGTTGGTGGGTCCGGGGAACTTCTGGTGACTCTATGAGCTTTTGCTTTAAAAGGGCTCGTCAATACTTCCTCCAATGTCATTGATCAACACGCATCCTTGACCACGCCCCAAAACCATTCGGCAGGGTAACATACTCTTCCCATAGAGGCGGAAAAGGGAACATTACTACCTACTGAACAGCAATAAAATACACGGCAGTTTACAGTTCTGAGCACAAATACTCCTTTTCCCTCCACCAACAAGATACACAAAGAAAAATCTCATCTAAAAATGGTATCAGGGTAAGATCCATCGCTTGATCATATCACTTCAGTTATGAAGGTGGCTCTTATTCAGATATCTAAAATATAAAGGAAAAGAGTCATATCCTTCTACACCCTTGAAGTACATGGAATGGAACCGAACAGGAAAACACGCTCATTGTAGAGGGGATGCTAAGGTGGAAGAAACTAGCAGCTAAGCTGTAGCAATTCCGAAGCACTGCTAGCCTGGCATTGCCAGGAAATCTTCTGTATAAGCCCTAGGTAACTCGTTGGTGCAGTGTTTTTCTAGCTTTAGGATCCAAACTTTGAGAAGTCTTTTTCTTTACATAGATATGAATTGGCAAATAAAAATTACATATATTATATTGTACCTAACATGTGGTTTTGAAATATGTGTACACTGAGGAATGGCAAATTGAGCTAACTACCTCATACTTTACTTCACATGTTTGTTATATTTTTGTGATAAGAACACTTGAAATGTACCCTCTGAAGTGACTTTCAAGACTACAATATATTGGTAGTGACTATAGTCAATGTGTCATACAATAAACAACACAGTGAAATTGTGTATCCTCTCCCCAATATCTCCCCAGCTGCCCTCCTGCCTCCAGCCCCCTGCTAACCACCATTCTACTCTCTACTTCCTTTTTTATCTTTCTCTTTTGTGTTTAATTAATTAATTTTTATTTATTTATCTTTATTGGTGCATTGTAATCATACATTTCTGTTAGGTACAAGCTGGTAAAGGCATACATGTGCATATTTCTCATTTAACCCTTCCCTAATTCCTGCCCCACTCCCTGCCCCTCCCTCCTTCTCAAGTTCAGTTTAGTGATTGACTTTGATGTGCTTGTGAAAGTATATCACTGTGCTTTTAAACGTTGTTTTCAATAACCAAATAGAATTACATTGTGTGCTTTCTATAGTAAACATTAGTATATACTAATGGCCACCAAGGTAAAAAAGATCTGTACAGGGCATACATTCCAGGTAAGGTAATTAGGGAAGACCTTGAAAGATTAAACATTTCAAGTGCTCGTATCACTAAAAGATACCAAAAATGTGAAGTAAAGTATGTGGTAGTTAGCTCAATTTAGCCATTCCTCAGTGTACACATATTTCAAAACCACGTTAGGTACAATACAATATATGTAATTTTTATTTGCCAATTCATATCTTTAGAAAGAAAATAATGGAAAGAAAAAGACTTCTTAAGGTTCGGTTCCTAGAACTAGAAGAACATGATGGACATCATCGTGCCCCCCTCCCCCATCATCTTCAGTCTCTACTTCTATGAGTTCAATTTTTTTTTATAATTCCACATGAATGGGATCATAGAGTATTTGTTTCTCTGCACCTAGTTTATTTCACCTAACACAATGTCCTCCAAATTCATCTCCATGTGATTGCAGATGAAGGAAGTTCCTTCTCTGCTGAGGCTGAATAGTATGCCATTGTGTATATGTAGTACGGTTTCTTTATCCATTTGTCAGCTGAGCTGAGCTAGTTAGGTTGAGTCTGTATTTTAGCTATTATGTGCAAGAAACAGAATTACAGCTCTCAATACTGATTTCATTTTCTTTGGCTATGTATCCTGTAGTGAAATTACTAGATCATGTGGCAGTTCTCTGTTTTTATTTTTTAAGGAACTTCCACCTTATTTTCCTAAAGACTATACTAATTTGATTCCTATCAACAGTACACAAGTTTTCTACATCCTTCCCAATACTTGTAATTTGATCTTGTATTTTTGATAATAGCCATTCTAGTATGTGTGAAGTTTTGACCACATATAAAAAGAATATTGGAGACTACACCCTTCTTGGGGCATACACAGCTTTTTCCACATGCATGTTCACCGCAGACATCTTTCAAGGTATTCCCTAATTATCTTACCTGGAATTTATGCCCTGTACAGATCTTTTCACCTTGGTAGCCATTAGTATATACTAATGTTTACTATAGCAAACACACAATGTAATTCTATTTGGTCATTGAAAACTGTTTAAAAGTATTTGAATGTGTGAGGATGTGTTCATAAATTTTGTTCAGTTGTCTCATGATCACTTAATCACACGTAAAGATGAAAAATCACTAAGATGCCAACTTCTTTTACAATAGTTGTTTGCAAATGTAATTAGTTCCGTTAACGTGAATGTAGTTATGCATGTTTTTTTATGTTTGTAGGTAACATATGTATTATATATGCTATCTATATAAAACAAGTGATTTTGAGCTTTTCCAACACATAAAATCCTGTAGCTCTTCGAGAAGATGAAGTTTTTTTTTGACTCCCTATTCTGCTGAGATATCACACTGTGTTCTACACAGAATAACACATTCACTAGATTTGCTTTTAAGTGGCTCCTATGACTTTCTTAAAATATGTTATTTATTTTGTGGCATGTATATAAGATATTTTACATTTGCAACTATTTATCATTTTTAAGGTAAAAGTCATGTACAAGGCATATTTTAAAGTACTCTATTAGCCTAACTCCCATTGCCATCTTTTGCAAAGGATTGGAAAAGTATACACAATATATAAAGAGTATGTGTGCTAGGCATGGTGGCGCATGCATGTAATCCCAGCATTTGGGAGGCTGAGACCTGAGGATATGGATTTGCGGTCATGATTCATAGCATTTTCAAGTACTTAGATCTATGGGAGAAAGGACCATTTGAGAAGAAAAATTGCTCAGAAAATATCCTGAAAGTGTTTCAACTCCCAGATCTAGATTGGCTCAACTAGTTGACCTTAAGAGAATTACCTCCTTTTCATGAACAATGAGGATGAAACATTGATTTGAGTGTTTCTGGGTTCTAAGCTGTTTTTCTTACCATCCAACCATGGAACTTTATGCAACTCATTTCACCTCTCTGGCTCTCCAAGACCACATCTTAGAAAGGATGAGCAAGGAAGCCAGTGATCTCCAAACCTGCCTGCTGCTGCAAATTCCATCAACTCTAGCCCCCAGTAACGTATCTTTAATTGTTTGTCTTCTTATTGTTACTAACTTGTTTCTTACTACTGAGCTCAAGTTTTAATTTTCTTTCATTTATCTCTTCTGAAAATTATCAGGTCTACCAGTTAATAAATCTTGGTCTTTCTCCATATTTATTATTTTTATTTTGTGTGTTACTGGAGATTGAATCCAGGGACATTCTACTTTGTAGCTACACCTCCCTCAGCACTTCTTTTTTTTTTTTTTGAAACAAGGTCTTCCTAAGTTGGTGAAGGTCTCACTAAGTTGCTGAAGCTGGGCTCCAACCTGTGATACTCCTGTCTCAGCCTCCCAAGTACTGGGACTGCTACAGGCATGGATCACCACGGCTGGCTTTTTCCCATCTTTTAAAGTAAACATAAGCATGCACTAACCTGTTGACAGGCACTCGATCTGTTGTACTTCACTGCCCTTTTGAAAAATGTGCTTACAGTAAATTCCTGTCTGTTTCTGAACACAGACATATACAGATGTGTCTTTCTCAGAGAGCAGGAGGTGTTGTTCACAGCCAACCTTTTCCATAGCTGTCACCATGATGGCCTGTAAGGAACAGATGAGCAGATGGAGAGAGGAGAATTGAATGTTCTGTTTTCGCTTTTCAGTTAAAGAGGAAAAGTACCACTTAGGCAATCTTGTTGAGCTATAGATCTTTTCCTGGTTGATTTTCTTGTTGTAACAAGTATTGATGTTGGAGAAGGGAAGACAGACAGAAATGACCAACATGAAGCTGATAGGCAGCTAGGAACTTTTCCACTGTGTACTTACACCTGAAAGGGATCATAAAGTTTCAGGGTATGGTCCTTAATAGGTAAGTTTGGAAACAATTTTCTTATTTGACCAGACTTGAGAAGTTGGGTATTTTCTCACTGAAAGCACAGGGAATTGGTTTATATTTTGATAATATTGCAATTGATCTAATATTGTTTACATATCAATGGACATCTAGATGTGCTAAGAATGCTAGCAGGAGGTGTATATACAGTGGTTAACAAGGTGTAGTCTTATATCTCAATTTCTCTCTAGCTTCCACATATGAGAGGAAACATAACCCTTCACTTTCTGTGATTGGCTAATTTCACTTAGCATAAGTAAAATTCCAATTCTATTCATTTCCAGTTCTATCCATTTCCTTGCAAATGATATAATTGAAAGAAGAAACTTCACTAGAGCAATAGAGGGAACTTCAGGGAGGGAGGTGGAGGTGAGAGGACTTGATGAGAAAAACACTTCAAATCAGGCTATGTATATAAAATAAATTATCAATGCTAATCTCAGTGTCATGTACAGGGAAGGCGAAAGAGTGGAGTGGGGCTCAGGGGAAATTTAACCAAGTACTGTGTGCATGTATGTCCCCATCATGCTGAACTTCATTCTGTTGTATGATCACAATGCACCAAGAAAAATATATAAAAAGGATATGGCAAAAAAAGATGTTATCTTTTGGATCAAGACATTTATAAGCTCAGAAAAGACAGATAGCTGAGTAGAAGTGATAGAAGAAGAGAAGACAACTGATCCGGACAACAGAATGGAACTAAACAAGGTTGCATGATGCATAAACATCACCTAGAGACATGCTACAAAGAACTGTCAGGATTTCATTGTTGCTGGAGCCTAGGGTACAAATATAAAGAAGAAAATGATGTGAGAGACCTGAAGATTCTGAAATCCTTCTAAGTCACAGAAAATCTTCTAAATATGTTGACACAGTCACATCCTCATGCTGGAAAGATCTTTCTGGTTATGATCTAAAGACCAGTGAAGACTGACACAAGTAGAGAGAACAATCCAGGTGTGATTATGGTGGCCCAGCTGAGGAATGATTTCAGCAGCAGAGATGGGGAGATGTGTACAGGTAACTGCAAGGTAGAATTAATGAGACAAGTGAGTATTTCCCAATCTGTAGAGCCTGAAAGCAAGGGAAGGGTCAGCGATGATTGATAGTTGAGGCTGGAATTCATGAAACAAATTCTGTATAATGTTTTTTTCAGTATTGGAGATTGAACCCAGGGACATTCTACCCCCAAGCTACACTTCCAGCCCTATTTTTATTCTTTATTTTGAAACAGGGTCTCACAAAGTTGCAGAGGGACTCACTAAATGGCTGAGGCTGGCCACAAACCCAGATCCTCCTGTCTCAGGCTCCCAAGTATTGGGATTATAAGCATGCACCACCACTCCCAGCTACAAATTTTGCATAATTTGGTAAAAATAAAGAAAATAAAAAGCTACCATTCTCATGGTGACTTCCCATCCAACCAAGATACTTGTAGTTTCAAGCTTATCAATTAATTATTCACACACCTATTTACTAATTATTTTTAAGAACATCATTTGAAGCCAGGCATGGTGGCATATGCCTCTAATCCCAGCTCTTGGAAAGTTAAACAGGAGGATCACAGGTTTGAACACAGGCTTGGTAACTTAGTGAGGCCCTCAGCAACTTAGTGAGACCCTATTTAAAAAAAAAAAAAAGCTAAATAGGGCTGGGAGTGTAGTTGTGTGAAAATACTAAGGGAATAAAGAGTTCTTGTCTTCATAGACTTTACATTCTAGTAGAGAAGGCATAAGAAAAGAACAAATAAAAATAAAATGTGAGGTTATGTTGTAAAGAAAAACTAAGCTCAAATGTGATACTCTGAGGTTTTAAATGCCATGATGTCAATGAATCATAGCAGGCAAAAAGAGAGACCACGAGGTGGGGCTGGGAGCCACAGAGGTGGAGCAGTCTTTGAGAGGATAACAAGGAATAGAGCTCTTCTTTTCCTAAAACAATTCCCTTGGGCAATTGGGTTAATGAGTAGAATAGGGACAGAGACAGAAGGATGGGAAGAGATGGTTTGTTCAGGTCATAGAGAACCTACATCATCCACCTTTACCCTTCCACTGGGAAGATCTTCCCTGATGACCAGAATTCTCTCCCCTGGACCTAGAGCTTCTGGTTTTTGAGCATCCTGAATTCACAGAAAAAAAGGATTTATTTCTAAGAAATATTCTGTCCACAGTTCCATGGAGATCAGCCCTCTGCATCCTGTCCCCACATGCTAAACAATAACATCCCATGTACTGAGACCATAAATATGACAGGGCTTGAGTGAGACTTCATGTCAGCTACCTCTTATTTTTTTCGTGTGTGTGTGTGTGTGTGTGTGTGTGTGTGTGTGTGTGTGTGTGTGTTTTGTGTGTGTGGTACTAAGGATTGAACCTAGGAGCATTTTACTTCCAAGCTACACCCCCAGCTGTATTTTTTTTTAATATGGAAACAAAGTTTCCCTAAGTTCCTGAGGCTATGAATCTGAAATCCTCCTGTCTCAGCTTCCCAAGTACTGGGATAACAGACATACGCCACGTGGTCCAGTTTAGCTCCTTACTTCTTTCAACCAATTCAGGGAGGCTTGTTTGAGAGGAAGTTACTCAGAGTTTCTGAGCAGTGAGCTTCCTGTGTGATGCAGAGATAAAGGTGACAAGTTATTAACATGAACAAACAAAAGGAATTGGAGTCAGGTTTCCTAATTCTAATGTCTGTGCTACTCAATGGTGAGACATGGTATTTCAGCCTTGAGTATGCAAATCAATACATTTTAATCCTTCTGGATTTGCTTTTTTTACTTTAACATAGAATGTGACCTTTCCCCTCCATCCCTGGCTACCAGTCAAGCACCAGGTGAAAGCTGAATTCAGCTCCAACATCACTTCCTTGGGAAGTCTTGTCTGACCCCCTAGAACACAAGACTCCTCTACATTTGCAAGAATCTTGTCAACATCTGTGCAAGGGGTTGATAATAATGATAGGCTCAGTGAGTCTCGGGCTCAATGCATGAATGAATGAGCCATATCTAAGCTCAATCTTCCTCAGCTTGCTCCCTCTTCTCCCTGAGGACTTGTCCTTCTCTCTCTGTCATGTTCTCAGTGAACCTTTTGGAGGATATCATGGCTGGATTACCTCCTTTCCGTTACAGTGCCTATGTTCATCTTGTGTATTGCTATTTGCAAAGTACTGTCATCCCAATCAAACATGTGTAGAAACTAAAATTAATGTATATATTTGTCTTGTGCTAGAGGCCCTCACAGTGCCTAAGAATCTTTCATTCTTTCTTCTTTTGAGTACACATGTTAGAGGCTTGAGCTAGCCCTTTATGTTTAAAAAAAAATCAGCTTTTATCTTATCTTGTTTTTCTTTTCCTGATTGAAAATAATAAAAAAAAAAACCTCTGTATTTAAAGATCAAGCCTCACCCTGTGCTCTGCAGAACAAACATGTTAACTTTTTGTGTTTTTGTTGGCTTCAGAGTATGGCCCTCGCTTTCATCTCCTGATAAAGCTCAGGTGGGTTTTGTGTCCCAGCTTCACTGGGTAAGGTGAGAGAATTGCATAGAGGGTCCCCGTGGGGATCTGGAGGAGGGCGGGCTGCACAGAGGGATTCAGAACTCTGTGTGTTTAAAAGGGGAAAGACATGAAGGCAAGGTCACATTCTTCCAGTCCTGGTTTGGTGCCGGCCGTTGTGTTAAGTTGAACATGATCTGATTAACCCACTCAATGACTCTAGTAACTGAGCGTGCATGCTCTTAGTTTGCCCCTGCAGTCAACGAGACTAAGCAGGGTGAGGGAAGAAGTCTGACGCCCACTCAGAAGCCAGGTAGGATGGGGCTGCATCAGACACCCCTTAGACATGGCCTCTCATCCTTGCTTCTTCCTTCCATGTTTCAGTGACCAGCTCTGCAATGACACAGACTGAGGGCACCTCTATCAAGCTCAAGCTGCCCGTCTCCTCTCTGGTCCAAGCATCTCTGTGGTCTTGAGGAAGCCCCCTTACACAGCCTGGACATGAATGAGGCTCTGGCTAACCTTTGATGGAGAAGCATGAGAGTAGGGCGTACATGGGTGTTCCCTGTCTCCAGATGGATGTCCCCAGGTTTCATTCTATGTGTCTTCTTGGATTGCAGTGTGTGATAAGACATTGGTTGTCATGGCAGCAGCCATCATTCCAGGAGCATCCCTGCATTGCTATCCCACTCTTCTTCCTTGCTCCATTCCCTGATCCTTTGCCTGCCCTGGTACTACTTGCCCCCATAAGACACTCACCCTCAGGCTTTTGTCACAAGCTGAGGTGAATCAGAATTCAAACTCAAACTCAGAGCTCAGATTCTTCTCAACTTTTTACTGGCTTCCAAGCATGGGTGCCATTGGTCTCCCTGGAGATATTAGAATAATACAGATTCCTGGCACTTCCCCAAAACCTACTAATGAATATCTTCAGAAGAGAGTGAGAAGCATGCTCTTTCTTCTTTTATGTGTGTGTGTTTTCCTTTGTTTCTGTATAAACTGTAGACTTGATTCTTTTGTAGCTCCACTGCTCCATATTTAAACTCTGGGTTCAGATAAGGTCAAAGTCGAGATCCCTTTCTCCTTGCTGTGTACCTAATGCTTTCTATGTTCTGGGATCACAGAATAAAAATGCCTTGCTTTCCCCGCTCCTCTCTAAAATCAGTCATTGACATGAATTATAAGTCATGTCTTTGTAGAAGAATCCCAAATCTTACTTCCACTTGAGAAAGACTTAGAAAAGTCAGAGTCCACACTCCAAAATCTTGGTTCCTCAATCTAAATAACTTAGTAGGCTACTAATCATTACTAGTGACTTAATTCCTCAAAGCTAGTTTCCCATGAGAAGAGACACAGGGTGAGATGGATGATACTAGTTGCATTGTTAGGTGGCAGGAAGGTATCCTGATTTTCGAAGAACATGAACTTGGGAATTAAAATCCTGTGCTTGGACTTCTAGTCCATCTTAAAACAAACTTCTCTGCACTTTAGTTTTCTCAATTGGCAATTGAAGACTGACACAATTCATCATGCTAGCACAAGAATGGCATGAGCTTATATTGGAAACTTCTTTATAAACCATAACCTTATCTACACGTATGAGAACTACATGAGCTAAAGAGTGGCGGGTCTATGAACCAAGTAACTCATCTACACATTCAAGTAATTGTGCTCTTCCAGAGAAATCTCAACATCCCAGCTGACATTTTTCTATCATCATTTTTTTAATTTGGGACAATAAGTAGGTATTGTGTTCCCACCTATTTTTAGCAACTTTGAAGTTGAGACCTGCTATCCTTTCCCATTTGATTAATGTGCTAGATTATTAATAAAGTAAAATTGTTAAAGATAGGAACCTACCACTAACATTGACCACCCCTTAATCACCTTCAGAAACATTTAGAAACAGTTTCTATATATTTTCCTGAACATATTGAAAGCAGCCTAATCTTGGAAATCAATATGATCTATTTAACCTTGACCATGCATGATTTGTATGTTAGGAATCCATAACTGTAACAGAAAACTGTATATTTTCCATGGACGAAATTGTTCCTTGGTGACTTAAAGTACACATCACAACTTAAAGCCAATATTCAAATTGTTTTTTTGTTCTTTCTTTAATACACAAATGCTAATAACTTTGCTATTGTGACTCAAAAATTTAAGGAAGCGAATTTGATTAATACAACTCAATTCGATATGCATTTGCTGAACAACTTTCTCTTGCAATGTTCTGGGACATAATAGCTGAAAGGGTAACTGCTATAACCTTACATGGATATAACAGTTTAAAATCTTCTTATTGTCTGCAAACACAACACCTAATTTAACCTGACAACTGCCTTGAGAGTTAGACAATGGAAGTGTTACGTACATTGTGAAGATAGGAAAATTGATGCCAGGGCAGGGGGAATTAAAATTTAAGGATCAAGTCTGATATCTCAAATGCTATACTAGGCATCTAAAAATGTTTAATTCTCTCAGCAAACCTACACCATTGCTAATTTTAACTACTTCCATTTTGCTGAAGACAAAATTGAGTCTCAATGAGATTAAAAGGATTTGCTTAAGCTCATGCAGCTAGAATACCCACCTCCAGGATGTCTGATTCCAAGTGTAGCTGACCTTTTTTTTGCCAATGGCAGCCATCAAAATAATGAATGAACAATGAAATAAAGAAAGTGACTCAAGTCATCCAAATGTTGCTCAGAAGCTGAGCTGCTTCTGAGACAAAGACACTTTGATTCCTGCCCTGACCCCAGCCTACACATAAATACACTTCTTTGGCATAGGAAAACCTCACTTATTCGCATCACCGGAATTTGGCAGAGGTGGATTCTTCACTCGATATCAATTCCATTCTTTCTCTAAAAAGCACAAAACCATTTTTATTATGAAAATATTGTGTAATTCATTGCAAATGAAAGGAGGTATCATCCTTTGCAGAATGATGATCTCTCTGAGGGCAGACAGGTCAAACATGCCAGTGTTCAGTGTCCATGGGCAAGACATTAACCTCTGCCATCTCCAGTTTCCTCCACAGCGTGGTGATGTCACAGGACATCATGCCAGGACCTCTGGGAAACTGCTTTGCTTCTCAGAGGTGAAGTCCTCACATCTACAAAACATACAGGGACAGTGACTGAAGGGAAGGGAACCAAGGTAGAGTGGAAAGAGTGCCGATGGAGAGAGTGCAGGGACAAAAGGAGACAATGGGGACACTTGAAAATTCATGGCCGCCCACTTAATGGTTCCATCCTACAGTTGTCACTCATATGCAGCCATCTGGGGCAAAGTCACAGCTGAGGCTCTAAGCGTGTTTCAAGAACTGCATGTAGCTCTGGGTGGCGGGAGACACCCGCAGGACTCCATCCTGATGATGACACTGTATTAGTTTCTCAGGGTGGCTATAAGGAAGTACCTCAGCCTGGGTGCCACAGACAGCAGGAATTTGCCTGCGATAGTTCTGGAGTCAGAAATCTGAGGTCAAGGTGTGGGCAGGCTTTGCTCCTTCTGAGCCCTCTCTTCTCTTCTTGCCTTGCAGGTGGCTGCCTTTTCCCTGTGTCTTTGAGTGATGGTCCCTCTGTGGGTGTCTGCACCCTAATCCTCTCTTCCTATAAGTACAATCCAGGCAGAGTGGATTGGGGCCCCACTCCATGACCTCATTTAACATCGAGCACATCTTTAAATGTCCTGTCCCCAACAAGGTCACATGCTGAGGTCCTGGCCTTTGGGCCTGTGGTGAGACATCATGGCAGGAGAATGTGACAAATAGAATTGCTCACCCCATGGCTAGAATGTGAAAGGCAAAGGAGGAAGGGACTAGGGTCTCCCAGTCCCCTCCATGTCACCCTCTAATGACCTGAAATCCTCCCACTAGGTTCCTGCCTCTTAAAGTTTCTCCCAAATTCCCAATAGCTCCAAGCTGGAGACCAAGTCTTAACACGTAGGCCATTGGGAACATCTAACATCCAAAATGTAGTATGTGCCCATCTTAGAGGAAAGAAAACTCGAGAGACCTGCTCAACAGGAGCACGCTGTGGCTCTCCAGGTGGATGTGAGGTTTTGTCTTTGTCTCCCCTTCCTCCTTCCCCTGTAGAACAATAATGCACTGCATCGAATCAGCCCCCAAGAGGGAGGGATGAAGGGGGCGTGGCTATTTAAAGAGCACCTACAGGGACCCACTGCACAGCTGCCTCCTCACAATCCGAGTTGTCATTTCTCTGGGTGAAGAAGGACCAGCCGAACAAAAGTTGATGTGGACACTCTTGCTATTATTACAGTGGGAAGGAATTATAATAATTAAAGTGTCATGGATCAAATTTGACAGGATTGTTGACAAGAGTTACTGTTAGTCACAAATGAAGAACACATGTAATTTTTAGAAGTAAAGTGAGATCCATAAAGGTGACACACACACCCCATCTGTAGCGTCGACTTTGGGGTGGAAAAGAAAAGGCAATTTGAAAAGGAGCGGGCATGTTAATAAGGCAAATATTTTAGTAGATCTTGGGATCCGTACACTTCAAAGTCAAAAGGATCCGCAGTTGATAGAGAACTAACACCGTGAACAAACATATCCAGGGAGGTGGCAGATTTCTTCATCTAGTCTCCAAAATCTGGACATGCTCCTGTGCCAGTGGGAGGGCACAGAGGGAAAATGCAAAGACGACAAGCTTGCAGTAATGATGGCTGCGTGCTTCTCTGCCACACACAGCACTTTTCCAGAGGAAGCCAGACCCAGCTCCGTCTTTTCTCTGCTTCCTTTTCTCATCCCTCCTTCCTTCCTGCCTCCCCTCTCCTCCTCTTCCTCACTGGTCACATCATTGGTTGTTTATGGCGCGATCTCTTTTTTTTTTTTGGGGGGGGGGGCGGGTACTGGGGATTGAACTCAGAGGCATTCTACCTCCGAGCTATATCCCCAGCCATATTTTTTATTCTTTTATTTTTGAAACCGAGTCTCACTAAGTTGCGGAGTGCCTCACTAGGTAGCTGAGGCTGGCCACGAACCCGGATCCTCTGGTCTCAGCCTCCCGAATGCTGGGATTACAAGCGTGCGCCACCACGCCCGGCTCAATGGCGCGATCTCTTGATAGGGCCAGACGGATGAGGTGTACACCTTTACAAAGCTAACATTCTAATGAGGGGAGGTAAACGTTCAATAAATAATTAAATAAATATATACACATATATATAACTATTAAATAACTAGAATATATGCTGTATAACTATACATATTATAATTATATATATAATTAGGCGAAACTATATACATAAATACAGTATATATAACATATATACTATAACTATATATATAGTTACATGGAACTATATATAAATATGGCATATGTATAACTATGAAATAAATAATATATAAAATAACTCAATACATCTTAATACATATATATATATATTCATATTAGGATAAGAAAAGAAATATAAAAGTGAAATGACAGATAGTCATGAGTCGAGGCAGTTTTGGCGGTACTTAGGACAGGCCTTCCTGGCGAGGTTGCATTTAAGCTCAGAGATCGTTGCAGATCAGTCTCCTGTGACCACCATCACAAAGCACCATCCATGAAGTGGCTTAAGCAACAGAAAGTCAGCATGCCTGGCAGTTCTTGAGGCCAGAACTGAGACCTGGGTGTTGGCAGGGTCGTGCCTCTGTTAGAGATAATCTGCCTCTCTCCCAGCTTCTGGCGGTCTCCACATCCTTGGCTTGTAGGTAGCTGTCTTGGGCCTGTGTCTGCACATTGTCTTTTCTATGAATGTCTCTTTGTATCCAAATGTCCCTTCATATAAGGACACAGCTATGTTGGATTAAGGCCGACCATAAAGATCTCCCCTGAACTTGATAAATCTGCAAAGAGTCTGTGTACAAATTATGTCACATTCACAGGGACTGGGATTTAGGACTTCAAAATCTGTGGGGGTTATTCTTCATCCTATAATAATGGGCAGTACTTATTGCTTAAGAGAGGGAGCAGGAAGTGACAAGGCCTTGAGGCAGGAAAAGTTTATAGACACGCAGGTCTTTGAAGCAGTGCAAGGAACGCAACATTTACTCAAGAGCTTACATGCCTTCAGCACAGGACTAAGGATAAAAAAGGAGATTGCTGGCCTGAATCCAGAGGCCGTGCTCTAAGGCCACTTACATGTGAACACTCTGCCACTCTGAAAATTCCCCAGGAAAGAAAGTCTGCAACACCTCTCTCCTAGAGATGCAAGGAGTTAATGAGCACAAATGTGCTTGCTCGATGCTATACAAGCGAAATACTATGATTTTTAAAAACTCTACACAAATAAAAACTAATTGCAAACCGGTTGAATAATTGGTTTGTGTTAAGGATTGAAGAGAGGAGAATTTTTTTTTTTTTTTTTTTTTTTTTTTTAATGTGTATCTTGGTATAGAACTCATCTCTGCTTTCCCCAGAACTGTTTTTTGGTTATGCTTGAAAACACCTGGATGCATAGATGAAAGACCCTCCTACTTCTTGGAAAGTAAAGATATGACCCTAAAGGAGTATGGTTTTATGACTCCAGAAAGTTTGCTTTACCAGGCTATGTTAAGAATGTGGGCTATACGTGTAAAATGAAGAAGTGGTGCTATTTGTGATCTGACAATGATTGATATGTTGTAAATGTCTATGTAACCCTGTTGTATTCAAGAAATGTATAAAAAATCCGTGCTGAAAAATAAATAAATAAATAAATAAATTTTAAAAATAAATAAAAGAAAACACCTGCTTTCTAAGCATCTGATTCCCCTCCCTCCCCCTTTTTCTTTCAATTTGGAGTCTCCAAGGCCTGTTAGAGAAGGAGCATGGTATCATCAAGTTGATGATCAAGATACTTGATATCTTAATGATATCAAGAACTTGGCCTCTGGAGCAAGACAACCAAGGTCTGAACCCTGACTCCATCACTTTCAAGAATAACAGAGTCAATCACTTTATCTATCTTAGGCCACAGAGTCCCCACTTCTGGTTAGCAGCAGAAGATAATGGCGATACCTAGCACAGGGCTTTTATTTATTTTTTTTTATTTTTATTTTTTTGTGGTCCTGAGGATTGAACTCAGGGGCATTCTAGCTCTGAGCTACACCCTCAGCCCTATTTTTTATTCTTTTTTTTTTTTTTTTTTTTTTTTTTTTTTGGCGGTACTGGGGATTGAACTCAGGGGCATTCTACCTCCGAGCTATACCCCCAGCCCCATTTTTTATTCTTTATTTTGAAACCGAGTCTCACTAAGTTGCGGAGTGCCTCACTAGGTAGCTGAGGCTGGCCGCGAACCCGGATCCTCCTGTCTCAGCCTCCCGAATGCT
>PVLC010002990.1:0-37288 GCA_004027655.1 Graphiurus murinus
GTACTGGGGATTGAACTCAGGGGCATTCTACCTCCGAGCTACACCCCCAGCCCTATTTTTTATTCTTTATTTTGAAACCGAGTCTCACTAAGTTGCGGAGTGCCTCACTAGGTAGCTGAGGCTGGCCGCGAACCCGGATCCTCCGGTCTCAGCCTCCCGAATGCTGGGATTACAAGCGTGCGCCACCACGCCCGGCCTTATTTTTTATTCTTTATTTTGAAACAGAGTCTCACTAAGTTGCGGAGGGCCTCACTAAGTAGCTGAGGCTGGCCGTGAACCGGGATCCTCCGATTTCAGCCTCCCGAATGCTGGGATTATAAGCGTGCGCCACCACGCCTGGCCCCACTCATTCTTAACAAACTCAAAGTCCTTAGACAGTCTAGCCTGCCCTGCAGCCGTGGCCAACGTGCTTGAGCAAAGGGCTGTGCGGCCACCAGGGAGGGGACAGCAACTGCTGCGGCTCAGGCTGCAGAATGGGGTGGCTCTCCAGAGGGAAGTGAGTCACAGTCCCCTCGTTTCTGTAAAACCCGCCTTTGGTGCATTCGTCCTTTTGAGCAGACACAGGAGCAGGGCATCCCAGCGCCATCCTGCTCATTTCCTAAGCACTTTCCAGGAAGCGGGGCCCTGTCTGCATCCCCGCCGGCAGCTGAGCAGACCCCGCTGAAGCATGCACACTGCACCGCCGAGCATTAATTACTTCTAACCTCTTTGACACAGACAGGGAAAATGTCTTGCGCTCCTTTGATTACCTGTGAGGGTCAAGTTGTCTACATTTACAAACAATTACAGCCTTACGTTAATTAACTGCACACATCCTTGCTCAGTCCTGGCATTTACTAAAACGCTGATGTGTAGGGAACTCTTAATACTAAACATTTATGCTAGCAGGGTGTGGTGGTGCACGCTTGTAATCCCAGCATTCGGGAGGCTGAGACCGGAGGATCCCGGTTCGAGGCCAGCCTCAGCTACCTAGTGAGGCACTCCACAACTTAGTGAGACTCGGTTTCAAAATAAAGAATTAAAAAAATAGGGCTGGGGGTATAGCTCGGGGGTAGAATGCCCCTAAGTTCAATCCCCAGTACCACAAAAACAAAAACAAAAAACATTTATGCTGGGTTTTTTTGTTTTCTTTGTGTGTGTGCAGTACTAGGAATTGAACCCAGGAGGGTTCTACCTCTGACCCATACCCCCAGCCCTATTTTATTTTGAAACAGGGTCTTGTTAAGTTTCTGCACACTGGCCTTGAACCTACAACCCTCGTGACTCAGCCTTCCAAGTGCTGGGACTCCAGGCATGAGCCACTGCACCTGGCTACATACGGGCTGTCTTGACCTCTTACTTCTTCTAGTTTTGTTTGTTATAGATAGTTTTCCTGTATGGTTTTTGCACTTAATTTGTTTGGAAACTAACGGAAATCTGAAACATCTATAAGGCTGGTCCCCATTAATGAACTTTTATTGACAGATCTGCAACACTTCTAATTTATTTATTTATAGGTACTAGGGGTTGAACCCAGGGACATTCTACCACTGAGCTGTACTCCTAGCCCCCACAATGGGATTGAGCCCAGGGGTATTCTACCTCCAAGATACACACCCAGCCCTATTTTATTTTTATTTTGAAACAGGGTCTCACCAGGTTGATGAGAGTCTCACTACTTACTGAGGTTGTCTTCAAACCTGTGATCCTCCTGTCTCAGCCTTTCAAGTACTGCAATTACAAGGGTGTACCACCACGCCCAACCCAAAATAAAAATTTTAAAAAAGGGCTGGGAGCAAGACCCTGATACAAACAAACAAACAACAAAACAGAATGGTTAGGAGTGTAGTTCAGAGGTAGAATGCCCGATTTAATCCCCAGTACAACAAAATAAAATAAATAAAATGAAATGAAATAGGGCTGGGGGTATAGCTCAGAGGTAGAACATCCCTGGGTCCAATCCCCAGTAAAACACACACACACGCACACACTCACACACACACACATGCGCACACAGCACGTGTGGCAGGGCATATCTATAATCCTAGTACTTAGGAGGCTGAGATAGGAGGACTGCCGTTCGAGGACAGCCTCAGCTACTTAGTGAGACCCTCAGCAACTTCAAGAGATTCTGCTCTAAAATAATATATGGCCAAAGGGTGTAGCCTGGAGGTAGAATGCCCTGGATTCAATCTCTAGTACCAAAAAAGAGGATAGACCAATGCTTCGGGCGCACCTACTACGTGCCAGGGGGCTCAGAGGGCCTCCACAGGGCAGAGGCCCTGTTCCAGGAGCGCTGTACACAGCACAGAGAAGCCCCAGAGAGAGCCGTAAGGGGCATCAGAACGCCCAGAGAGCACAGGTGCCCCCCGAGTCTCCTCCAGCTCCCCTTCCACTTGGCACCATCTCACACCCCCCCTCCAGCAAGTGCACGGGCTCCGCTGGAGCTCCTCGGTCTCTCAGGAGCGTGTCCTCCGGGGAAGGCGAGGCGGTACCCGCGGGTCCTTGACATGCGGTGGGCTCCAGAGGAGCCGCTGGCAGTGCAGTACCCCTGGGGTCGGAGGCCAGGTCCAGCAGAGGGCCAGCGTCCACCATGGGCTGGGCTGCCGGGGCTGCCCCAGGGAGACAGGCGAGGGGTCTGGTGCTGATGACGGAGGCCTGTGGTGGGTGGCAGCACGGAGGCCATGACAGCAGTGGCCGCCTCCGATGACCCGGCCACCCAACCTCGCACCAGCCTGTGCCTGTGCCGGCACCACTGCTGCCTCGCAGACAGGACGCGGGCACAGAGGGGCGGCGCCTCCCAGTGCGGAACTATCTGCCTGCCCTGGGGACTTCAGCGGCAAAGTGAGGGGCGCGCAGGGTCCCCGGTGGACGAGCTGCACATCCCCGTGTGACCGCTCCTGGAGAGAGCCCAGCCACCCGCCGCCACTGTAAAGGGGCAGCTGCAGAACCCTCTGGATCCTGTCCACGCTGGACCCACAAAGCATCACGTGGTGGAAGGAGGGAGGCTGAGCGAAGCGGCCGTTGGAAGGGGCCGGCGGTGAGGTCACACAGCGGCCTCGAGAAGCGGGAGAGGCCTGGGGAGGCGAGGGCTGCCTGGGGCCTCTGGGAATCACGGGAGACCCTCGCAGCCCGACTCTGGACACCAGCAGGCCAGGCCTGACAAAGGATTACATCCCTGGGGATGGCTGAGGGACACCTGGGACACGCAGAGACGGCCGGCCTGTGGCCACCACCCAGGGCAGCCTGCATGGACCTCCATGGCTCAGAACAGCCCGTGAAAGGCTCGTCCTGCTGAGACAGATTTCCAAGCCCTGCCCGGGCTGGAGGCTCAGCTGCCTCCCCACTGTCTGCCGAGAGGAGTCCCGCAGGCTCCCAGAACGCGCGCCCAAAGGCCCTGGGAGGCAGCGGGGCCCGAGCGGGGCCACTCACCCTGTTAAAGCGCTTGGCTTGGAAGAGATGGCCGTTGGCGCGGTACAGCTTCCTCCATCTTCTGGCTCCGCGGCGGTAGATGGATTCTAGAAAAGACGTGAGAAAGGTGTAAAGAATCCGCGTCGCAGCCACGAGCTGGGCTCCCGTCCAGGGGGCTGGAGCCGTGGCCACCTGGGGCTGCAGGACGCCGGGGCTGAGAGGGCGGCAGCTCCCTGGCGGCCGTGTCTCCTCACATGATCCGCATGCAGACAGCGGCCAGGTGAGGACGCTCTGCTCTCTCGGAGGCCAGGGCCGGCCGCGGGGAGGGGAGGGCGGCTCCGCGGGGCAGGCGGGTCTAGAGAGGGACGGTCGCTCGCCCAGCCAGGGCGCCTTGGTTCCAAGCCCTGCTCAGACTTGTTTTCCTTCCCACCCTCCTTCCCTCAGGCCAGCTCCATGAAAACCAGGCCCTTTTTCCACACAGGGCCGCGGTTCAAACGGGCCCTGCTATTTACACATAACCATGTGGGGCGGCAGAGCGGACCCCACGCTGGAGTCCACCGTTGGCCAGAGGGCAGAGTAGGAGCCTCCATGACTCACCCAGACCGGAGGGAGGCTCGAGGGCCCGGGCTCCCCACCTGAGGCCCTTTAACCCGCCAGCTCTCAGGAAGCTGAGCCCACGGGGCACTTACTGAATCACAAGTGACAGAAGCCATCGCTTCGCGGCACGCACTCAGGGACTCTCACCGGTGGGGCAGAACGCCTCGTACTGAAATGCCGGGGGAGAGCTCGGGCCTGGGCTGCTGGTCCTGCACCCCCCACTCTGCAGCCCCCAGGCACTTTGAGAAGCACGTATGCGGGCACAAAACCTTCAGAGACACAGCGTACAAAGGAAAGCTTTGTGCTTTTACAAAACCCACAGCAAAAGAGACTTTCATGAGCCTAATGAAAATGCCCCGAATATACCAAAGTGGAAATTATAACGGAATGTTTTTACAACAAGCAAATTACCAGCTCTGGCTGGAAACTGCCAAAATCAGGTCACAGCGGTTGTGAAACCTGCTTCTCTCCCTTCACATCGGAGCTTCAGCGAGAGGCCAGAGGCCGAGGTTCCTGGGGGAGCGAGGGAGGAGCGCAGGCCCCACCACGGGCCCCGCACGTGGCTTTCAATGTCTTGGGGTTCAGCAGAGTGTCACCTGGTGACCCCTGAAGGTTTGCAGTCTCAGAGACACCCAGACGGCACCAGGGCCAGGCGGGGGCAGAGCAGGCCTTGGTGATGACAGATGCCACCACCCGGGCACGCAGGCGCTGTGGCCACCGGGAGCGGCAGCGCCCCAGCCAGGAGCACGGGGCTCGCCCAGCTTGCTGAGCCCCCTCCGGGGCGAATCCCATCCAGAGCAGGTCCCCGCCCAGAGCCCCACACGCCCCACTGTGCTCTTGAATGGCGCAGAGTGACGGGGACACAAGGCCGGGGAGCGATGGCGGGGAGCTGAGCTGGTGAGGTGGGCGCCAGCTGGGACCTGTGAGCCGGCTCCTCCACACGGCACGTCCGCCCCACGGAGGCCGACGCTTCAAATGCAGCTAAGGCCTCCAGAGGTGACGGGACTCAGACATACCCCGGCCGAGGCTGACAGGGGCCAGGGAGCCCCCAGGGTGGTGAGAAACCCGCCAGGGGGGCAGGATGGAGAACCCCATGCAAGCCCCGGGCGCGGAGCCGTTGACAGCGATGCCCGCACTCAGTGGGAGAGCCCAGACTCCGCTGTGGGGGCTGTACTGTGCACCCCTCCCCCAAATGAACATGCTGAAGCTCCGAGTCCCGCAGGGCCGTGCCTGGAGACAAGGCCCCTGCGAGGTAACAGGGCACCGGGCAGCCCGACCCGCAGGGCTAGCGTCCTTGCAAGGACAGACCGCTCCCTCTCCTCCAGCCCCTGTGCTGGCCCCCCACCTTCCCCTGGCCTCCGGCGAGGGAGAAGGCACGATCCACGGTTTGTAAGGCACAGCCTGTGGGGTTCCTTAGGAGAGCCCGAGTGAACTCGTCTGCCTCCCACCACACGGGAATTCAGTCCTGCCGGAAACGAGGACTTCAGCAGGAGCAGAAAAAAGACAAATGAGTTTCTTCTTCTCGGAGGAAACGTGGAGAAGATCTTAACTACCCCCGGGAGCTCTGAAGACACAAGCAAGCCCGGAAGGGGCGGCCGGCACAGCTGGGCACCTTCACTCGGGTCTGCAGGGCCGCGCAGGACAGGTGAGCACGGCAGGCAGATCGAGGCGCTGGAGCACACACGGCCTCAGTGAGCACGGACGGCGGAGCAACAGAAAGAAGAAGCCGCATTCACAAAGGAAGGCCACCAGGGAGACGGCGGCTCCTGAGTAATGGGCAGATTCTCAAGTCCTCCTTCCTGCCCCCCCCCTTTTGGTGGTACTGGGCATTGAAGCTAGGACTGTTCTACCTCTAAGCTACACCTCCAGTCCTATTTTATTTTTATTTGAAAACAAGGTCTGGCTAAGTTCCTGAGGCTTTGGCTAAGTTGCTGAGGGTGGCCTCAAACCTTCCATCCTCCAGTCTCAGCCTCCTTCCCAGGCATGTGCCACCATGCCTGGCCTTTGGGGTCCTTTTACACCTGAGGGATCAGCCACAGTCCCACACAGGGCCAAGGGAGGGAGAGCCGTGGAAGCCATGTGCTCCTGGAGTGAGTCTAAGTCAGCACAAAGCAGGTTTGTGAAGAGGAGTGCTTGCTGGTGCCTAGATCCGGGCCGCAGAGAAACTCACACCCGGGCTCGGGACACCGAGAAATGCCTGACGATCTGGAGGCCCGTGGGCTAAAGAATAGACAAGTAGATGGGTGTGTGGGTCCCCAAAGATGGCGACAGCTGTGGACCCCTCCTTCAGCCATGCTCTGACACCAGGTTAAACTCCAGGCTGTGGAAACCCGATGGCATTGTTATGAAATGAAGAAAAGCAAAGAAAACGACGCATTGTTTTAGAACACCCCGTCCTGTGATGACACTGCTCTGGCAGGTGAATGACTAACTCTGGGCTCAGGACTTGGCCTTTGGGGACAGAAGGGGCCGCTTGGATGTGGGTGTAGAGCCCCATCCTGTGTGGGCTGCTGGGGCGTGCCTGTCTGTTATATTGAAATGCTGGATAATGAGTTATGTGTTCTTGCTACACATCATGTTACATGAAATGATTAAAATTGTAGCTGGTGTAGTGCAGTCCCACTGCTTGGGAGGCTGAGTCAGGAGGCTTGCAGGATCATGGCCAGCATCAGCAATTCAGTGAGAATGTGTTTCCAAATAAAAAATAAAATAGGGCTGGGGGATGTAGCTCAGAGGTAGAATGACTCTGAGTTCAATGCCCAGTACAAAAAAATAAAATAAAATTGTGTGTGTGTGGGGGGGGGGGGTGGAGGCAACAACAAGGATATGGTATAAACCAATCCCAAACATTTTCTTGACTAATCATCTCCAGATAATTCCATCTCACTTTTGGAGCACTAAGGATTCCGCGATGGTCTGGGTGTGTGCCGCCAAGCCCCAAGAGTTCAAGTGCTGGAAACTCAATCCTCAAACTCACCCCTTGGTGGCACCGGAGCCGGGGCCGCTGGGAGGCCGGCAGGGTGGGGCTCTGCGATGGCATCCCTGGTTTTGTAAGTGACACTCTCTACTGCCACCACAGGAGGCCAGCTGCAGGCACCACGCTTTTGGGTTTACAGCCTCCAGAGATGAGACAAGTAAATGTCTGGCCTGGTGTGGTGGCGCACGCCTGTGATCCCAGTACTTGGGAGGCTGAGACAGGAGGATCACAGGTTTGAGGCCAGCCTCAGCCACTTAGTGAAACCCTGTTTCAAAATAAAAAATAAAAAGGGCTGGGTGTGTAGCTCAGAGGTAGAATGCCCCAGGGTTCAATCCCTAGTACCACAAAAACAATTTTTTAAAAATGTATATGCACTTTCCATTTTATAATAACTTAATGATTTTACATTCAAAAGGTAGTAGGGACAGTTCCTGTGTCACCTGCCTGGGGCTGTCCCCGTCCCACTCCCCGTGGTGACCACCTGCTGCCTGCCTTGCCCCCCTAGGCTGAGATCAAGCCCCCATCCCTCAGCTGGCATCAGTCGGCACCCCTCGACTCCCTGTAATAAACGGGTTTTCGCAGCAGCTTTAGGCCCGAGGCGAGCCCGCCGGGCTGCGCAGGTTCGCACAGGCCCCTCGCTGGGCTTCCTTGACTGTCCCGTTCGTTACGACTGACGACAGAAGCCCGCACCTCAGCCAGCTCGCCCTAGTGTTCACTCGAGTCCTCCTTCCGCCCTGGGATGCCGTCACGGGCCCCTGGCGCCCTGGGCTGGGGCATTCTCAGAGTCCCTTGTTGCGGATGACTGACAGGGCTGGGGAGGCTGGCCAGGGGCCGGGGGCACCCCTCGATTGGGGCCGGCCAGGTGCTTCTCCAGGTGAAGGAGTCATGGCCTCCCCGGCTCCTGAGTCAAATGGGCACCTTCCTTGAAAACCCATTTCCCAGCCGGGCGTGGTGGCGCATGCTTGTAATCCCAGCATTCGGGAGGCTGAGACCGGAGGATCCAGGTTCGAGGCCAGCCTCAGCTACCTAGTGAGGCACTCCGCAACTTAGTGAGACTCGGTTTCAAAATAAAGAATAAAAAATAGGGCTGGGGGTTTAGCTCGGAGGTAGAATGCCCCTGAGTTCAATCCCCAGTACCACAAAAAAAAAAAAAGAAAACCCATTTCCCACGATGGCTGCAACCACCAAACCCAGAAACGTTCAGACTCTGCACAGTTTGCTAGCAGGTCCCCTCAGTGCAGGGCGGCCTGAACTCAGCCAGCCAGAGTTCTGGTGGCTCTGTCGGCGGTGGGGAGCCCGGGAGGGGCAGGCACCATGCAGCCCTGCTCTCCGGGGGCCACGGGGCCAGCTGGCCTCACCCTGAGCAGGCCCGCTGCGCTCGAGAATTCAGGCTTTCTGACCCAAGTGGCAGTCAGCACTGACAACAGGGACGGCACGTGTACTGAGCTTCCTGGGGACAGCCCCTGACCTCACGTGAACTACTGGTGAGGGAGGCTGAGTGCCCACCTGGCCACCTGGTCCATCGAGGCAGACAGAGGGTCCTGCAGAGCTGCCCAGGCTGGCCGAGGGGCTCCGCAGGGGAGTCTGGGTGGGGCGCACCGGGCGCGGCGAGGCCTCCCCCCTTCTTGGCCGGTGTCAGGGCAGAACTCTGGCTGGAGTGGAGAAGCCTGGCTCGGACCCACGGGGGGTCAACGGCCGGTGCCCGCCGGGGCCTTGGCGCACCCCTCCCGGGTGCAGGTGTGCGATGACGAGCCGTGGAGAGCACGTGGGCCGCTTTTCTTCTTTCCGCCTTAACTCTGACAACCTCACGGAGCTCTCTGCTTGCCTTTGAAATTCTATAATTAGGCTGGTCGCAGGAATTGTGATGAGTTCCGTTTCCACGGCAACCTAGCATCTTGAGCACTCTGACGGGGTGGAAAACACACCCTGAAAAGCCAAGCTCAGCAACAGGCCTCTCGACAAAGCAAGGCGGCCTCAGGCTCTGGACAAGTGCGGCCGCATCCCCGCAGCAGGCCGGGCTGGCCCTGGAGGTGCGGCCGGCTGTGAGGAGCTCAGGGCCAGATGCCTTCCACAGGGGAGCGGGGCCAGCGACCAGCAGAGACGGGGAGTGAGTGAGGCCCCTTGGGCCAACGGGTGCTCGTGGAGCAGGGAGCGGCTGCCACCAGGAGCACAGCCTGAGTGGGCGCTTCCACCCCTGGGCACTCCCTGGGCAGCCATTTCCACTGGATGCTGAGCCCCAGGAGGGCAGGACCACTACCTTTCTCTCACAGTCTCCCTAGTACATGGTTCCACGTCAGCTCATCCCAGGCAAATGTCTGACACGGTAGTAGTGACCAGGAATGCCGTGTTTCCAGGACTGAGCTGTCCCAGGACCTCTGGACGTCCGAGTGTGACCGGGCTGTGGGCTATTTTCAGGGGCTGGGGCACGCCAGCTCCAGGGCTCCCTGTTCTCATGGGCCACGTGCTCCTTGAAGTCTCCTGGCTACCCCTGGCAGTCAGCTGTCCTCTGACACCAGAGTCTGGGGAGTCAGGTGGGCCGCCCCACTTTGCCTGGCTTAGCCTGTAAGCCATCTGTGCCCAGACCATGCCCAGCCTTCAGCACTGGGCACCTGGCCTTCTGCACACAACGGAGAGTGTGGACACACTCGTGGGGGCCACGGGAGCCACCGTTCAGCCTTAGTTACCCTGGCAGGCGTCCTCCATTCTGTGTCTTAGGGTCTGGCACCCCGAAGGAGCTGTGCAGTCAGAAATGTTCGTTCCTTCTCCACCACCGGCGCAGGCTGGCCAGGCAGGTACTGGCCCAGGGCTAGCAGTAGCAAGGAGGACGGGGTGGAAGGCCCCGGCCAGGACCCGCCGGCACCATCGGAGACACATCTGAGGGCCCGGAGGCTGGCTGTGGCCGGGACTTTCCTGTGGCAAGCCTGTAACTCAAGCTTTCTGTTTCCAACCACTGACCTATCTCCCAGCTGAAAGTGCGACTTAAAGATGCTGTGCGTTGAGAGGTGGAAAGACTAGCACGAAGATCACAAAAGCAGGCCTGGGAAAGGGCCGGGAACTGCTGCTGCAGGAAGCCACGATGTTGGAGACCAGGCCCCTGCTTCGGGGACGGCAGCCACAGAGCTGGTTCCCACGGAGGCGTTCAGCTCTTCTCCACAGTCACCCTGTGCCCAGGGAATGTCCCTTTGCAACCACAACACCACGGAGGCGCAGATATACACAGATACATGCACAGAACAGAAGCGGCCAAGGCGAAGCTGGCCAAGATGGGGGCGGGGTGGGGGCGTGAGGCTCTGTGACTATCTGAGTCTTGAACAGACACAGCTCCTGCTGCATGGGACAGATAGACAGACAGAAGCAACGTCCCCATAGGAGCAGAGGACAGAAAACAACAGCCAGGATGGGTTGCCTAGGGCTAGCTACAGAAAGGGCGCAGTCCCCAAGCAGTGTTCCTGCATATACACCTGGCTTGGAGTGACGGCAGGGAGCCCCCGAGGGAGGTGCTGTGCGGACAGGAACCCCCTAGCAGGGAGAACACAGCGGGCAGGAAGGTGCATGCGGGTCGGTGGCCCTGAGCCTCGGGGTCCCTCGAGGGACGGCATGGAGCGAGGCCAGTGCCCGGCACCGCGCGGCCCCCTCTCCACCCGCACTGCTCAGGGGCTGCCTGCCTTGGGACTGCTCGCCTGGTCCACACCATCGGAGCCGGGCGTTCCCCAGTGACGTCGGGGGCCTGCAGCCAGGTGACTAAGACAGTCCACAGCGTGCTCCAGAGAGGGCTTCCAGTTGGGCTGGGGGTGGGGTCAGCCCAGGCAGTGTCCACATCCTCTGGGTCCTGCCCATGTCTGAACACACTGTGCGGGCACCTGCACTGCCCCTGTGACCCCAAGTGGCACCAAGAGCCCCTGTTACCAGCCCAGCCCCCGGGGCACCAGGCTGCCAGGCAAGTCTGTAAGCACAGTCTCGTCCCCTCCAAGTTTCCCACAGAGGAAACCGCACGGGGGTTGGAGCGTCTCCCTGGTGTGAGTGGGGGCACACTCCCCAGCCAGGCGCCAGGAGGTGCCAGGTGTGGAGGCCCTGAGCCCCACAGCCCACCTGCAGAATGCACCTGCCTGGCGCTCCCACAGGACCGAGAAGAGCTCTCAGCCGTGTGCACGCCATCCACCTGGGGAGCGGGGCAAGGAGCCCAGAGGAAGGCAGCTAAGGCGACCGGGCGGCTCCTGCAGGAGGGACAGTCCCCGCAGGCTCACAGGCTCTGAGCCGGATCACGTGGGCCCCCTGCTGGACGGCTGGGACCAGACGGCCCTGGCAAACTGCACTCCAGGCTCTGCGCTAGCCCTCAGGAGGAAACCATCTCCCAGTTCTCTAAATGTGACCTTACTGGTGCAGGATCCCTTTTTGCAAAAATTAAAATTCACCTTGCTGAGCTGTTTTCAAATGTGTGCCTTTTGGTTTTTTTTTTTTTTTTTTTTTGATGACACCATAAAACTTTACTTGTAACAAGCAGGACCCAAGGCGCTGCCTGAGCCGGGGGGGGGGGGCTGCCACAGCAAAACCCCGCATGTCAGGGCCTTAAACAGACTGTTGTTTCTTACAATTCTGGAAGCTGAAGTTTAAGATGGGGGGCTGGCAGGATCAGGTTCCGGGGAGAGCCTTCTTCTAGTTCACTGATGGGTAGGTCCTCACTACCCTAACGTGGCAGAGAGGGAGAGCACGCCCTGGGGTCTCTTTACAAGGACACGAAGCCCACCCGGGAGCCCTGCGGCCACAGCCCTAGCCCCTTGCCAAAGGCCTCACCTCCAAGCATAGGCGCAATGCAATGCAGGTGGGCTTCAGCGTTTGAACCTGGGGGTGGGGGCAAACTTTCAGTCCCTGACAATCCACCTCACAGCCCCCGAACTCACGTCCCCGGTGCTAATACATCAGCTCCATCCCCCAGGCCAGGAGTCTTTCCTCGGCCAGCATCAACTCCCAGGGCTGAGGTCAAGTCGCAAGTCCGTCAGACCTGTGGGACAGGGTCAGAGCCCCCCAGGCCACATTCCTCTCCAGCCACAAACCTGTAGGACCAGGAGTGCACCGGCCTGGGATGGACAGCCTCACTCCAAAGGGGGAGCTGGCAGGGGAGGAGGGGCGCCGCGGCCCAGGGGGGTCCCACCCCTGGCAGGCACCTGCAGGAGACTTTCAGGCTGAGAGCGACCCGCTGTGGTGGTGGTGGTGGTGGAGGTGGAGGTGGAAGTGGTGGTGGTGGTGGTGGTGGTGGTGGTGGTGGTGGTGGTGGTGGTGGTGGTGGTGGTGGTGGTGGTGGTGGTGGTGATGGTAGAGGTGGAGGTGGTGGTGATGGTGGTGGTGGTAGTGGTGCTCCTCTCTCAAGACGGCAGAGAAAGGAAATCGTGGAGCTATAAACCTATACTTCTGCATAGAGTCTGAGGCCCTGTGGAATCCTAAACTCAAGTTCAGGACGGGAGACCAGGAAGTAAGCAGAAGTGGACAAAAGACATTGTGCCCTAGATTCAAAAAGTTCATCCCTAGTGAGGAGAAATTCAGTATTTACCCCTCTCTTTCCCAAAGCTGCTGAAATAGAAGGACACTGGCTTTTTTTTTTTTTTTTTTTTTTTTGGTACTAAGGATTGAACCCAAGGTTGCTGTACCACTGAGCACCTCCCCCCAAAGCATTTTTTTATTTTTATACTTTGAGGCCAGATGGGCCTTGAACCTGAGATCTTCCTGCCTCAATTTCCCCAGTAGCTGGGATTACAGGTATACACTACTTTGCCCAGCTGATACTGACATTTTAAAGGCTCCAGAGGAAAAAAAAAGAAAAAGATTACTTTTACTTTTCATGTGTATGCGTATGTGGGGGGTACTGGGGACTGAACCCAGGAGCATGTACCTCTGAGCTACACCCCTAGCCTTATTTTATTTTTTTTTCTTTTGAAACACAGTCTCACTAAGTTGCAGAGGCCTCACAAGGTTGCTAAGACTGGCTCCAAACCTGCAATCCTTCTATCTCAGAGTCCCAAGGGCTGGGATTACAAGCGTGAGACACCATATCCAGGTTGAGAGATTACTATCAAGGGAACAAAACTGGCACTTGGCTTTCCAGCAGAAATGACAAAAGTCGTAAGATGATAAGAGGAAAATACTGCCTATGAGAGCCCAGTACCCGAGGGAAGCACCCTTCAGAAATGCAGGCAAAAGACACACACCAGTAGGACCACAAGTTCCAGGCCAGCCAGAGCAATTAGTGAGACCCTGTCCCAATAAAAGAGCTGGGGATGTAGGTCAGTGGTAGAGTGCTTGCCTGGCGTATGCAAGGCTCCAGGTCTGGTCACTAGTTACACACACACACACACACACACACACACACACATACACACACACACAGATAATTAGCTGTCAGCAAATCTATACTAAAAGAAATACAAAAAGAATCTCTCAGGTAAGAAAGAAAAGGGGTAGGGAGCAAAAGAACAGACAAGAAAAACAAAACAAACAGGAAGACGATTTAAAGTCTAACATGTCAGTGTAAATGGGACTAAATAGTTCACTTAAAAGATACAAGCTGTCAGAGCACATTAAAAATCAACTCTGCTTATAAGTAGAGCCATTTCTAAAATCTGACACGGAAAAGTTGAAAATACAGTCAGCCACGGTTCCATACCCATGGGTTCTGTATCTGATGATTCAGCCAACCTTGGTTTGGAAAAAAAAATGTTTTAAGCTCCACTGGTGACGTGTATTGAGTAGTTAGACCTACAATGGCGGTGTCGGCTAAACATGTGCAGACTTCTGTTCCCTTGTCATTATTCCTTAAACAATACAGTGTAACAACTACTTATGCAGCATCTACACGGCATGGGGTATTGTGAGTAATTTGGAGATGATTTAGAGGACACGGGAGTGTGCGCAGGTTCTATGCAAATGCTGCGCCTTTTTATACAAGGACCTGCACATCTACAGATTTTGGTATTCTGGGGGTAAGGCCTAGAAATCAATCCCCCGGGGATATTAAGGGCGATTATAAAAGAAAGAAAAACAGACCATGTGAACACTAAGCTCCCCTTCTCACTGCCCCCCCACAGCTGTCTAATCACACTGCCATCAGACACAGGAGGCTACTGACAATACAGTCCCTGGCTCCACCCGCCGGCTTCCCACCTCACACACTCCACAGGAACCGCACTTTGGATTTGGAACTCTTCCTGTTTATGGCATGCGGGGCAATCCTCTCTCACGATGCTGGGCAGCTGCAGTGAGTCGAGGATCCGGGCAGGCGCTGTGTGACCCGAGGGTGAACCTCCGCACTCTAAAATGTGCCCAGCCGGACATGATGGTGCACAACTGTAACCTCGGTACTGGGGAGGCTGAGACAGGAGGATCAAAGGTTCAAGGCCAGCCTCAGTAACTTTGAAAGGCCCTCAGCAAAAGGCTGGGGGTGTGGTTCAGAGGTAGAATGCCCCTGGGTTCAATCCCCAGTATCCAATAATAATAATAATAATAATAATAATAACAACAACGACAACAACAGCAAAAACAATATACCTAGCCCTTAGCTAAGGCACTCCATGGGTGAATATACTAAATGCATTTTCAACTTACAATGGTTTTATCAGGACATAATCTGTTGTAAGTTGAACATCTATATTTTTCATCTTTTTTTTTTTTTTTTTTTTGCGGTACTGGGGATTGAACTCAGGGGTGTTCTCCCTCCGAGCTACACCCCCAGCCCTATTTTTTATTCTTTATTTTGAAACCGAGTCTCACTAAGTTGCAGAGTGCCTCACTAGATAGCTGAGGCTGGCCGCGAACCCGGATCCTCCAGTCTCAGACTCCCGAATGCTGGGATTACAAGCGTGCGCCACCACGCCTGGCCTATATTTTTCATCTTAAAGAGTGAAGTTTTGTGATGATAAATTGTCCATCAAAAGGAATATACAGTGACTTGGGCATGGTGGCTCACACCTGTAATCTCAGTACTTGGAAGGCTGAGACAGGATGATCTCAAGTTTGAAAACAGCCTCAGCAACTTAGACCCTTAGCAACTTAGTGAGACCCTGTTTTTTTGTTTTTTTTTAAAGGACTGGGGTGTAGCTTAGAGGTAGAATGCCCCTGAGTTCAATACCCAGTACCACACAAAAACAAATAATAAAATTTAAAAATAGCCAGGCATGGTGGCACATGCTTGTAATCCCAGTACTTGGGAGGCTGAGACGGGAGGATCCTGGTTTGTGGCTAGCCTCAGCTACTTATTGAGACACTGTTTCAAAATAACGAATAAAAAATAAGATGGAGGGGTGTAGCTTGGAGGTAGAACGCCCTGGGTTCAATCCCCAGTACCGCAAAAAAATAAAATAAAAATAAAAAGCCGGGCATGATGGCTCATGCTTGTAATCCCAGCATTTGGGAGGCTGAGACCGGAGGATCCGGGTTCACGACCAGCCTCAACTACCTAGTGAGGCATTCCGCAACTTAATGAGACCCTGTTTCAAAATAAAAAATAAAAAATAGGACTGGGGGTATAGCTCGTAGGTAGAATACCTCTGAGTTCAATCCCCAATACTGCAAATAAACAAACAATAAATAAATAAAATAAAAATAAAAGCTTGATTAATGTGTATGTGTGTGTGTGGGTGTACTGGGGATTTAATCCAGGGGTGTTTTATCAGTGAGCTATACCCCCAGCCTTCTTTTATTTTTTTATTACGAGACAGGGTCTTGCTAAATTGCCCAGGCTAGCCTCAAACTTGAGCCCCTCCTGCCTCAACCTCCCGAGTAGCTGATATTACAGGAGTGTGCCGCTGTACCCAGCTAAAGAGCTGTATTAATTTAAAAAGGCTAGCATATACCAACAGTAAACTCTTGATGACAGTATTACAAAAAAGAACAACTACAGGCCAATCTTTACTATTATTATTATTACTATTTTGTGTACACGTGTATGTATGTGCATGCATACATGTGCACGGTACTGAGAATGGAACCCAGGGGCCACTACCTCCAGGCCTCACCTCACTTCCAGCCCTATTTTTTTTTGCAGTACTGGGGATGGAGCCCAGGGGCATTCTACCTCTGAGCTACACCCCCCGCCCTATTTTTTATTCTTTATTTTGAATCAGGGTCTCACTAAGTTGCAGAGGGCCTCACTAACTAGCTGAGGCTGGCCTCGAACCTGTGATCCTCCGATCTCAGCCTCCCAAATGCTGGGATTACAAGTGTGCACCACCATGCCCGGCTTCCAGCCCTATTTTATTTGGAAACAGGATCTCACTAAGTTGCTGAGGCTGGTTTTGAACTTGCAATCCTTGTCTCAGCCTCTCAAGTGCTGGGATTACAGTTGTGCACCACCACGCCCAGCAAGGCTAATCTTTTTAATAAACATAGTTGCCCACATAGCCAACAAAATCCTAGCAAACTGGATCCAACAAAGTATAGAAAGAACAATGCATGGTAATCCAACGGGGCGAACTCAAGGCTTGTAGTCAGGCTAGCATCCAAAACCAAGACAAAGTCGCATATTAGGAGAACAAAAGAGCTGGGCGTTTGTTATCCCAGTCCTTGGGAGGGTGAGACAGGAGGTTGCTGCCAGCCTCAGCTACTTAGTGAATTCCTCTGCAACTTAAGTGAGAACCTGTTTCCAAATAAAAAGTAAAATAGGGTTGGGGGTATAGTCCAGAGGTAGAAGGCCCCTGTGTTCAATCTACAGTACCACAAAAAAAAAAAAAAAAAAAAAAAAAAAAAAAAAAAAAAAAAAAAAAAAAAAAAAAAAAAAAAAAAAAAAAAAAAAAAAAAAAAAAAAAGAGAGAGAATAAAAGAGAAAGTTCCACCATGCTGACAGATGAAGAAAGCATTTGACAAAATTCATGACAACTTTCAACAGGAATAAAATAGAAGCACCTTAATTTGATGATGGGGATTTACAGAAGAAAAATTCTGCAAGCAACATCCGTACTGGTGAATTTTGAAAACTTTTCCCTGCAACAGGGCACAAGAGAATGCTAACTGTCACCTGGTCTGTCCTACATCGTTTTGGGAAGATAGTCAGCCCTGCCCTCAATGAAATGGTAGTGCACACAGGAAATGCAAAGGAATCCACAGATGAGCTGCAGGAATAATCTGAACTTAACAAGGGTTGCAAACAAGAGGTCCCTTCAAAACAATTAATTACACTTCCCTGTGCATTTGCATAAACAAATAGAAAACAAGATTACTGAAGTAAAACTGTTTAAAATTGCATTAAGGAAACATATACCATAGAATATTCAAACAAAAACTGTGCAAGACCCTTACACAGAAGACTACAAAATATTACCGAAAAAATTTAAAGAAGGGCCCAGGTATGTGTTCATGGATTGGGAACCTTAATACTGTCAATTCTTCCATGTTTATTCATCAATGCAAATGCAATCCAAATAACACATCATGTTGGGCTTTTCAAAATTAATAAGCTATGTGTAAAATTTCTGTGGAAATGAAAAATGCCAAGAGCAGCTGAGATAGTCTTGAAGAAAAACAAAGCTAGGAGACTTTACAAGATAGTAAGAGTGGTTACAATGATGAAAGATTAAAGTTACATGGCTAGTGCAACAGGCATCGGTTCAGATAAAGTCCAGAGAGAGGTCCCCCACCACACATACACACAGCCAATTCAGGTCAGGTCCACTGAAACTTGTGGGAAAGAATGACCTGAGTAAACAAAATTGGGGTAAATACCCTGAGCCCTACCTCACACCATACAGAAAATTCACTCCCAGCAGTGGTAGGACTCTTTAAAGCTTACAGCATAAAGCCAAGGAGATTATATTCAGGACCTTGGATTAGGGAAATGTCTTAAACAGGACACAGAAAGCACTAACTATAGAGTAAGATTTCATTTTCTGTTCATCAAAAACCACCATCAGAGTGAAAGGCAAGGCACTGAGTGAGGGAAGATATTTGTAACACATAATCAAACTCACTTTTAAAATGTATAAAGAGCACCCACGAATCCATACAAAATGGGTGCACCAAGTAAAAGTTAAAGGAGGCCACTGCTTTAGATGAGGCTCCTGCTAAAAGCCAAAAGGGAAAAGGGAGTCACCCACACTGAAGTTCCAAACCCAAAGCGAGCTGTGATGGGAAGTTCAAGGAATCAACAGGGATAACAGTACAATTTCCCAAACAGCCAGTTTCAATTGGTATACTAATTAATTTCTCTCTGCCTTTAGTCCTGTCCCCACCTTGCCAGACTTGGAGGGGACCGATCTGGTTTTCACTGTTTCTGTTTTCTGTGGCCCTTGGGGTCCATAAAACCAACCTCTTCTGCTCTGCTCATTGGAACTTACTCCATCTTATGAAACGAAGTGTTGCTTAATTCCAGAAATGCAAATAAAGCCTATTAAGATCTTTAAACTACATTTGTTATAATTTTGTCTTTTCATATAACTCAGTTTTGCAACTGGGCAAAAGACCCACTAACACACACACACACACACACACATCACATACACATTCTCTCTCTCTCCTGGCTGAGACAGGAGATGGCAAGTTTGAGGCCAGCACTGAGTAACTTAGGAATACCCTATTTCAAAATAAAATAATAAAATAAGGCTGGGGGAACTCATGTGGTGGCGTGCACTTGTAATCCCAGTACTTGGGAGGCTGAGACAGGAGGATCGCAGGTTTGTGGTCAGCCTAAACAACTTAGTAAGGCCCTCTGCAACTTGGTAAGACCCTGTTTTAAAATAAAAAATAAAATAGGGCTGGGGTGTAGCTGAGAGGTAGAATGCCCCTAGGTTCAATGTCCTGGGCACACAGCTCTGGAGACCCTAGAAGCTCAGATGATACAAGTCTTTTTTATGCTAATGAGGGGCTGGAGGACGGAGCTGGAACATGCTTAACCTCCAATGGCCAGGGATGTACAGATTCTGCTTGGGTAAGGGAACTTCTAAGAGCGGCTCTGACCGGCCCGGTCTAGGGGCTTCTGGGGTGGCCAGTACTCCAGGTGCCAGGAGGGGCGCCGCCCAGAGGGTGCAAGGGCACAGGCGTCCCTGCCTGCGCCCACCCTGCCCTCTCTTCCTGGGCTGCTCCTGAGCTGTGTGCTGCGTGGCAAACCAGCGGCGGGCAGCCATGTTCCGTGGACTTTGCGAGCCACTCTGGCTGGTGAACCCAATTATTCACAGCCCGGTGTTGGGAAGAAGAGGTGACCTCTGGACCTGGGACCGGCATGGGACCGGGCCCGCCACCTGTGCGGTCTGTGCTTCAGGCTGCTGGTGCCAGAGCTGGTTGTCAGTGTGGAAAAAAACCAGAGTCGGCGGCAGGAAACAGACAAGTGTAAGCTGGTACAACCGTGTTAGAGAAAAGGCAGATGTGACAGCGGTGACCTGCGACTCCAATGTAAGGTGCACACACAAGGAGGGACGGGAGGACAGCTGTGGACATCTGCAGCAGCACCTCCTGGAAACCCAACGTCCAGAGTCCACACAAAGGCTCAGAGGACTCAGGATGAACAGGACCAGCTGTGGGCGCCACACCCAGCGCTAGCGGGCTCACAAACAGGAAGCCGGGCTCCAGGTGGCCAGCACAGGATTCCCCGGCAAAAACACCAAACACGGGCGAGACTGCCAGACTGCAGCGTCAGAGGCCAGAGGGAAGGTGGCGGAGCCTGGGGTGTGAGGTGACCTGCATGCAAGTGAGGTGCTGTGCATTGACCGCGAGGTGGTGACACGGCGGCCTCTGCTTTGCAGAAACCCACGAGGTTGAGTGCTCCAGATTGTAAGTTTTGTGGCCCTTTACTTCAATTTTTAAAAAGTTAAGAAACAGCTGGGCGTGGTGGTGCATGCTCGTAATCCCAGCATTTGGGAGGCTGAGACCGGAGTATCCAGGTTTGTGGCCAGCCTCAGCTACCTAGTAAGGCACTCCCCAACTTAGGGAGACCCAGTTTCAAAATAAAGAATAGAAAAATAGGGCTGGGGGGTGTAGCTTGGAGGTAGAATGCCCCTGAGTTCAATTCCCAGGACTGCAAAAAAAAAAAAAGTTAAGAAACAGCCTGGTGTGGTAGCACACGCCTGGAATCTGAGCATTTGGTAGGCTGAGACAGGAGGATCGCAGGTTCGAGGACGGCCTCAGCAAGGTAGTGAGACCCTCAGCAATCTAGCAAAATAAAATAAAATAGGACTAGGAGTGAGCTTAGAAATAGAATGTCCCTGGGTTCAATCCCCAGCACCAATAAAAAAAAGAAAGTTAAGAAAGGAAATAGAGAATGGAGGTGCCCAGACTATAACAACAAAAGCCCTGAGCCTCCCGCCCCCCTGTGGGCCTTCAGGGAGTTTCTGTGCCCTTATCTTTCCTTTGACTGGTCTTTATTTGATCCACAAGCTTCACTTCTGTGGCCCCAATTCAAAAGGACCCTGCTAATTGGTTATCTTTGTAAATTATTTTAAATAAAACCCCTGCGTGGTGACGCACACTCGTAATCCCAGCATTTGGGAGGCTGAGACTGGAGGATTGGGGTTTGCAGCCAGCCTCAGCTACCTAGTGAGGCTCTCTGCAATTTAGTGAGACCCTGTTTCAAAATAAAGAATAAAAAAATAGGGTTGGGGGTATAGCTCGGAGGTAGAATGCCCCTGAGTTCAATTCCCAGTACCGCAAAAAAAAACCAAAAAACAAAACACCCTGAATGCTCATCACACTCTTTCCGCTCTGGAAATGAGGCCTCTCTCCCTTCCGGACGCGTCTTCCTGCACTGACCCCACGCATCGCTCTTGCCCGGTGCAGACCCCAGCAAACCCCGGCTCAAGTTGCACACCACACACCAGGTACCGCCTCCCTCCCCTCGCCACTCCAAGGTGGGAGAGCAGGGTGCTCCGCCATGGTGACTACCTCCTGAGCACCCCAAACTCCCCGCAGACACGCCAGCACCATGACACCCTCGCTGTCCTGCCATTTCACAAGTGCGGGTGCCACACGTCGCTGTGCCTCTTCCCCAAGGATGGCGCCCACCTCCTGGGCTGTGGGTGGCTGAGGCCCCTTCCCTGTGTGGAAACCTGGACCTCCCCCCACATACACACACACACCTTCCATTCCTGGAAGCCACCTCACTGCCTGTCCACCTGCTGTCCCCACGAGAGCCCACCTCCCATCACTACCCACCTCATCCGAGCTGCCACGGGCTGCTGGAAGTGCTACCATTTTATGCTCCACTAAGAAAAAGTGTTCCCGGCTCCACTGGGACTAGCACGTCAGGAAGCCAGGAGGAAAAGCCTGTCCGGCTCCGGCTCCCCAGGCCTCGGCCGCTGCCTGCACCTGCGCGGCTCACTCCCAAGGGCCACCTGCCACTCATCCCAACCACTCGCTACTGACTGGCAGCTCGGTCCTCCCGCCTGCTCTGTCTGTCCCTGGATGGGGGTGAACTCAGGCAGAAAACACAGGCGCTCTGGATTGGCCTCCTGCAAAGTCCAGAGAGCTGAGGGAGGGAAGGAGAGACGGAAACTGGAGCCTCAGGTGCCAGCAGGACTTCCTGCTTTGGAAACGCAGAGGCAGACCAGAAGAGGGAGTGACCGTCCTCACGAGTCACCAGGGAGCGGGAAGTTGAGGGGCGCAAAGGGGAGGCTGCCTTCTGGCCATCAGTTTTGTTTAACTTTGACAAACCCTCACATTAAAGAACATACTCAGGCCAGCGTGGTGGCACATGCCTGTAATCCCAGTATGTGGGAGGCTGAGACAGGAGGATCACAGGTTCATGGCCAGCCTCAGTAACTTCATGAGGTCCTCTGCCTGTTTCCAAATAAAAAATAAAACAGGGCTGGGGGTGTATTTCAGAGGCAGACACTCCCGGGTTCAATCCCCAGTACTACAAACAAAAACAAAGACAAAAAAAATACTCACGATGGGCCTGGCGTGGTGGCACATGCCTGCAATCCCAGTACTTGGAAGGCCGAGACAGGAGGATTGCAGGTTCTAGGACAACGTCAGCAATTTGGCAAGGCTCTCAGCGACCTAGTGAGACTCTGTTTCAAAATAAAAAGGGCTAGGGGTAGCTGGGCATGGTGGTGCATGTTCGTAATCCTAGTACTTGGGAAGTTGAGACCGGAGGATCTGGGTTCACGGCCAGCCTCAGCTGTTTAGTGAGGCCCTCTGCAACTTAGTGAGACTGTTTCAAAATAAAGAATAAAAAATAGGGTTGGGTTGTAGCTTGGAGGTAGAATGCCCCTGGGTTCAATCCCCAGTACCAAACAAAAAAAGGGCTGGGGGTGTAGCTTGCTTGGAGGTAGAATGCTCCTGGGTTCAATCCCCAGTACCCTCCCTCTGTTAAAAAAAAAAAAAAAAAAAAAAAAGAACATCTTCATGAATCAGGTAATCTGAGTGCTAGAACTGAGCCCCTGGAGTGACTCTGCGGCCCTGGCCTTGGTCCTGCCCAGTAAGACAGCTTCAAACTCTCAGGTGGGGTGTGGTCCAGGGCAGGCATGCTGTGGGGCTCAGAGCTATTTACGGGAAGATTGTCACAGTCTGGGTATATCCACTCTCTGATATATCGCTATCGGTTTCCCTCCCCCTCCCCCTTTTTCTTTTCTTTTTTTGTGGTACCAGGGATAGAATCCAGGGGCATTCTACCTCTACACTACACCCCCAGTCCTATTTTTTATTCTTTATTTTGAAACAGGGTCTCACTAAGTTGCAGAGGACCTCACTAAGTAGCTGAGGCTGGCTGAAAACCTTCGATCCTCCTGTCTCAGCCTCCCAAGTACTGAGATTACAAGCATGCGCCACCACGCCTGGCTTCTGATCTCTTTCTTAACTTTTTTTTTTTTTCCTGGGGTACTGGGGATAGAACCCAGGGGCATTCTACCTCTGAGCTACACCCCCAGCCCTATTTTTTATTCTTTATTTTGAAACAGGGTCTCACTAAGTTGCAGAGGGCCTCACTAAGCAGCTGAGGCTGGCCTCCAACCTGGATCCTCCAGTCTCAGCCTCCCAAATGCTGGGATTACAAGTGTGCACCACCACGCCCGGCTCTTTTTTTTTTTTATTGGAGTAAAACTCTATGGAGTGTGCAACCTGTACAACCTGTCAACTCTGTGGGCTTCTACAGAACCAATGTCATGTGCCGGCCACCGGCCCCGTGCACAGAGGCCCCACTGACTCTCGGGCAGGAGGCTGGGCCTTGGACACAGGGCTTCCCCGCAGCTCGGGGTCTCTGCTTTCACCCACACCCCGCCTCCTTCCTGCTCACACATAACCCCCCAACTCTGCTTCTCAGCAACTTAGGGGACTTAGAACAAAGCCCGCTTTGCCTTCTGGGAAGGCTCCTGAATCCCAGGCAGCGACTCCACGACTCCACGCCTGAGATCCATACCGCACTGGGAGGGGAGGGAAACAGGTGGTGGAAACAGGATCCTGCGACCCCTTCACGTCAGCCTGCTGGAAACACCTCAACTGTGGGAGAGCTCTACCGCAAAATCATGAAGCAGAACAGGCCTCTCCCCAGGAAACGTCACCTCCGAGACAGCCAAGGGGACAGGAAGGCCCTTCCGGTTCTTCTGAACGGAAATGACCGTCCTTCCGCCAGCCAGGCCTTTTCCCCTCGGTGAGAAGCCGGAAGCCCCTGTTGGACAGATGGCTGCAGGGCAGGCTGGGCGCGCAAACGTGCCGAGCCTTTGGCAAATGCTGAGACCGAGGGTCAAATCCTAAGAAGAGCGGCTGCAGGAGGGGACGTGGATGCCGGGGTCAGGAGCACCGTGCAGCGGGTGGGCGTGATCTGAAGCATCCCCGAGGCCCAGGCGGGGTCGCTGAGGGGCAGCAGGGTGGCTTTCACGGCAGCAAGCCCTCATGTGAGGTTAGGAAGACCCCGGCGATCACTAAGTGGGTGGGGGAGGCTCCCCACATCGGAACCCAGCCCACCAGCTCCCCACCAGGCAGGAAGGCCCCCCTTCTGTCTTCTCAGCCCAGAACCAGCTCCTCCAGACCCCTGCTGGCTCCAAGATGGGTCCCTCATTCCGCAGCCTCCCTGCCCCTGCCCCAGCCTGCCCACCATGGCTCAGAGGTTTCCCCCAGACCCCCACACTGCCAGCCCAAACGGCTTCTAGGCCCCTGCCCTGTCCATCAGGACACCCCGTGGCACTCGCAACCCCCCCTTCTTGGTTGAGCGTGGTTCTCTCCCTCTGCCTTCCCCCACAGTGGCCCCAGGCTGGCTCCCCGCTGCACCCCCACACCCACATCTCTCCTCTCCACCCCTGCACCTCATTGGCTTCCCTTGCCCGAGAGCACGACACGGTGCCTCCCTCCTCCCTCGGCGCCCAGGTGTGCGGCTGCCAAGAATCCCACCTGGTAGCCTCTTCGCGGCCTCCGAGTCTGAGCTGAAGCATCACTCACTGCTGACGCCTTTCTGACGCCTTTCTGGTCAGGCCAGACCTGAGGGTGGCCGAGGTTCCCTGCCAGGTCCTCAATGCCCAGGGAATGCGCCGCCCACGCCCGTCCACTTCGTCTGCACCACGCCGTCCCCACTGTCCACCCGGAGCGACTGGGCCAGGGCCATCTGTGCATCTGCTGCGTGACTCAGCCATGCCGATGCCGGGTCCCCGTTCATCTCCACACCGTAATGGAGTGCTGTGTGAACAGGCGGGGTCCTGCCCTCAGGGGGTGCAGAGGTGGGTTGGGGGGCATGTCCACCACCCTTCTTCCAGTGATACGAGCTCCGTCCTGACTCCCCCGGGGACTCAGCCACCCCGCCCTCTGCAGAGGTTCCTGGCAGAGGTACTGACCCTGCCAGAGCTGCTGTGAACTCCCCATCCCCCAACTGTGGTGGTGTAGGGTGGACGACTGACCCAAGGGCACCCAAGGGCCAATGGGACCTCGGTTCCAGGAGAGCCTGGTTCCTCCCTGAAGACGTGACTCAGGAGCCAGGTGCCACCGAGGGACCCCGAGGGCGCGTGCCTGAGTGAGCATGGAACCAGTGCGTGCCGAGGACACCAGCACTAGGGCTGAAAGAGCAGCCAGGTCCTGCAGCTCCAGTGCAGCTGGAACCCTGTGCTGACCAGCTCTTCCCCACCCGGTCACGCCAGCTGAAATGCGGACATCTCTGAAGACACTCTCTCCAACGCCCCAGAGGACTAAGGCCCCCGCCACCTCGGGCTCTGCCTTCTCCCTGCCACCTCCTGCCTGAACCAGAGCCCTTGTCAGCGACCTATGGGCCCCTCCCGAGCCCAGCCCCATCCTCCTGCATGGCCCGAACCAAGGCCATAAAAACCGAGCAAGGCAGCACAGCTCACTGCCCTTCGGCCTGCTCTCTACATGGGAAAACGAGTTGGAAACTCATCACCAGTGAGTGAGCTACTGCCAGCCCTGGTGCCGGCGCTGTCTCACCAATGCTGCCGCAGCCCCGGGCTCCCTGTGCCCCCTCTGTCCACAGCCCCATCCCACACCCGGCTCCATCCTGTCGGCCGTCCAGGAAGCTCTGTGCAGGGCTAGTAATTAGTGCGCCCTAACCGTCGCTATCACACTCGACCATCAGAACAATCTCACGGGGAAGGAGGAAAGGGTTCCACAGACTCCTGGCTTCAGGTGAGGAAACTGAGGTCACCTAAGGTCGAGGGTTGTGCTCCAGGAGAGCAGGAGGTGTTCTAGGGGAGAAACACCGACCCACAAGCCTCCAGAGGGAACACGGCCCGGCCAACACCTTTACTTTAGCTTTGTGAGGTCCACTGTGACCTCTGACCTCCAGAACCCAGGTCATGAGCTGGGTTGTTTTAAGCTGCCAAGGTGTGCTGTGTTTAGGGGTGGGGGGCACTGGGGACTGAACCCAGGAGCATTCCACCTCTGAGCTACACCAGCCCTATTCTATTATTTTTATTTTGGGCGTTGTGTTTTGTTTTGTTACTACAAGTTGAAACCCAGAGGTATTCTACCTCTGACCTACACCCCTAGCTTTATTTCATGATTTATTTTGGAACAGGGTCCACTGACTTGCTGAGGCTGGCCTTGAACCTGCAATCCTCCTGTTTCAGCCTCCCAAGTACTGGGATTACAGGCATGCGCCACCATGCCCAGCTTGTGACTTTTAGTTTGAAACAGGGCCTCACTAAGTTGCTGAGGCTGGCCTTGAACCTATGATCCTCCCACCTTAGCTTCCCAAGTACTGGGATTACAGGCATGTGCTACCACGTCCGGCAAGTTGTGCTATTTGTCACAGCCGCCACGGGAAGCTAGCCCATGTGCACCTGCGCAAGGGAGGGGGACGGGTGGTTGTGGCAATTCAGGGCACATCTGCTCAGCACAGACCTGGGGACTAGAGACCAGTCTCTGGTGGCCTGCAGCTGAATTACTCAAGTCTGGAGAGGAGCTGGCCACGTGGACAGAGGCAGGAGGCGTCTCTGCTGCCACTCAGAAACGTCCCAGGACAAATCCGAACGACACTCGCTTGAGTGAGGGCGCAATGGATGGCCAGAGCCCATGGCACCGTGGCACAGGAGCCCTCACCACCCTGGCCTTTGGCCTTGGGCTGCCTGCAGAGGGGCCTCAGTGCCCAGCACTCCTCCGCCAAGCTCCTCCTAGCTTCCCTTTTACACGGTGATTTTCTCGAGGGCGGGAATTGAGTCCACAGCTCTGTCTTCGAAGCGCTTCTCAGCCAACCGTGGTAACTAGACAACTGGCCGCCGGCCTCCACGCACATCTCCTGCCTGGTTCTAGGAGGGACCCTGGCCACTGGGAAAGGCTTCCCGGAGGGAGCAAGTGTGAAGCGGGGGTGGGGGGGGGGCGGAATCTATGCAGGGAGCTGGTGTGGCTCAACTTACTAGCTGGCAGAGTGGGGTCAGAGTGTGGCCAGGTTCCTCAAGGGCCCCGCACCTGCACAACGGCACTGCTGCTAGTCTCAGAAGCCTGGGGGAGGTGTCTTCCAGAGAAAGTAGGCTCCCCCCAACTCGAGCGGCCCCCCAAGTCCATGGTCACACCCCCTCCCTGAGGTCACATTATAAGAACATGGGCAGAGACACACTGCAGATGTCTAACAGGTACGTAGCAGAGACACGCGACAGATGCATAGCCAGCGTGGTGCGTTGGTGCAAGCGTGGTGCGTTGGTGCAGCTGTGTAACAGAAACGTGGCCCTCCGTTTTGGGCCGTCCACCCCCACAACTGGCTGGGCGTGTTGCTTATGGGCTGTTTAGTGAGGTGGGGAACTGTATTTTGAGACTTCTTTCCTACAAAGCTGAAATAAGGTAGAGAAAATATTTATTAAGTTTCCAGGAATCTATCATTGCCCTCTGCTATGAATCTATCACGTGTTTCTGCTACACTAGACATCTACAGTGTATCCCTGCTGTGTACCAGTTACACATCTACAGTGTATCTCTGCTATATATTCCTTAGACATTTGCAGTGTATCTCTATGTGTCTGTTAGACATTTACAGTGTATCTCTGCTTTGTACCTGTCAGACATCTACAGTGTATCTCTGCTATGTGTCTGTTAGACATGTACAGTGTACCTTTGCTACATATTGGTTAGACATCTACAATGTATCTCTACTACATATTCCTTAGACATCTACAGTGTATCTCTGCTGTGTCTGTTAGACATCTACAATGTATCTTTGCTAGGTATGCATTAGATACACTGTATCTGGGCTACCTATCCACTATGTGTCTACTATGCATCTCCACTATGAAAGTACTAAGTATCTCTGTCACGCACCTGCTGAATATGGGTACTGTGTATCTGCTGCATCCTGCATCCCTGCCATGTGCCGGGTGCCCTTGACTGAGAATACACTGAATCACTCCATTCTCACAAGCTCTGAGGAGACGGAACTGTAGGGCCAGAAAAACAGCAGCGAAGTCTGGACGGGAGGCCAGTCCAGTACTTCCAAGCCACCTGGACCCTTAACCTCCAGGTAACAAGCAACAGGCCTGTGGGTGACACGGTGGATAGAGGCACCCACGCCAGCAGAGTCCGTGCCTGGCTGAGCCTCGGGCTTGCGCTCCTGCACACGGTACTCCCTTGCTGGAGCTCCCGGTCTGCTGGGGTTGGGAGGTAAACAATACCTGGAGTGAATGAGCCAACTGCGAGGACAGCGACCACTGCCAGGGGGAAAGAGGGGCCCGGGGGGCAAGGGACGGGGCTCTCCAGAGTGGCACAGGTGTCGGACCTGCTTGCTAGCAAGGCAGTCCCATCCCAACCTCGCTCTACAGGAGGGAGAGCGGGGGTCCATGGGACTTGGTGCTCTGTGCCCTGGGTCCTGCAGAGAGTGGCTGACACAGGAAGAGGTCAGCTGGAGTCACCTGCTTCACGGTCTCTGCAGCCACGCTAGAATGAGTGTCTGAAGGGAAGAGCGAGATGAGACCTAGTGGGAGAACAGGCAAATCAGCGACAGAGCCTCCCCCGGAGGTTATCCATGGACAAGAGAGGGGAGGAGGCCAGGAAGGGGGATGGGCGCACCTGGGAGACCACAAGGGGATCGGGAGAGAGGAGGGGAGACCCCCTCTCCCCCCGCGCAGAGGACCAGGCCAACACACTTTTTAAGATTTCTTATTATCATACGTGAGATTAAAAACAGCTTTCGCAACTAAATGCAGACAAGGAGCTGTGTCCCACTGAAATCAAGTCTTAGATGGTTTTAAGAATGTACAGGCCGGGCGTGGTGGCGCACACTTGTAATCCCAGCATTTGGGAGGCGGAGACCGGAGGATCCGGGTTCGAGGCCAGCCTCAGCTGCCTAGTGAGGCACTCCACAACTTAGTGAGACTTGGTTTCAAAATAAAGAATAAAAAATAGGGCTGGGGGGTACAGCTTGGAGGTAGAATGCCCCTCACCCCAATACCACAAAAAAAAAAAAAAAAAAAAAAAAAAAAAAAAAAAAAAAAAGAATTACAGGTAGCCGGGCGTGGTGGCGCACACTTGTAATCCCAGCATTTGGGAGGCGGAGACCGGAGGATCCGGGTTCGAGGCCATAAAGAATAAAAAAAATAGGGCTAGGGGGTGTAGCTCAGAGGTAGAATGCCCCTCTCCCCAGTACCACAAAAAAAAAAAAAAAAGAATGTACAGATGTCACAATCAAAATTAGATGGGGGGGTTAGGTATCACTTGGGGCCTGGCCATAGGAAGGATGGCACCCTACCCCCAGAGGGGGGGACGGTCCCTGAGGAGGAGCCCTGCAGGCGCCCTCGGGATCCCTCTGGGTGGAACTGTCTCAATCTTTTTTTTATAAAATCAATCACTCTGCTCATTTCAGAGATGATGCAGGAAGTCTCAGACAGGAGGAGGCAGTTCCCGCTGGCCGGAGGCCCGGCCGGCAGCAGGACTAGCGTGCAGGGCGGCCGCTCACAGCCCCTGGACAGCGTGTTATGAAGATTATGTTTCAGTGCAGACAGCATAAAGATGTGATCCTTCCCTTCGAAGAACTTCTAGCAAGACCTAGACGTCCTCTGAGTCCCCTCCCACTTGAGAGGGCTCTGCAGACCCCGCCTGTCCAGCACAGCTTGAGTGGCAGAGGCCTCAGGTGTGGGACACTGAGGCACGGAAAGGCTAAATGCCACAGCAAGAGACGGAGGAGAAGGGTCCCGTGGAGGAAGCCATCCCACCAGCCACCCGCCACCAGGCCCAGCTGTGCGCCTTGGGTCCCACCCGGAGCCCCTCGGTGTGGGGCAGCACTGCCTCACGGTTAAAGCTCCCCAGTCAGGTGGCACAGAGGCGCATAGGTGACAGGAAGCCGCCCTGGACATTCGTATTGGACACTGGATCCGGCTAGTGTGCCGGCCAGGAAAACAGGTGCCGAGAACAGATACTGCCCTGTCCCTGCGCCGCCCCGCGCCCTGCGAGGCTGTTTAACCACCTACTGCGAGCTCTCCCTGAGCGGAGAGAGGCCTATCCACCAGAACTGCTCCTGCTGGCCCTTCAGAGGGAATCCAGCTTTCGATCACCCATGAGCTCCGCGTCACCGCCGTCATCATCACCATACTCGGGAGCCAACTCCCAAGGGCCGGCGGCCAGACAGGGCTGTGCAGGGAGAGGACAAGGTGCTGAGGCACAGGGCCTCCAGGGCCAGGGAGGAGGTGGGGGAAGGTGGGCAGGGGACCGCAGAGGTCCGACTGGCAGCTGGTGACTGCCAGGCACAGGGGTGACAAAGTGAGACACAGCAGAAAGTTGCTGTCCCGGTGGGACCCTGGGCCACCGTCGCAGATGGCGGCCCCGATGTGGGTGTTTTGCCAAGTGGCAGGTTTTGAAATAATTTTAGCAAAACAACCTCTACCACTGCAAAGTAAAAGTAAACCCAGGGAGGGCGGCCAAACGCGGTGTGTGTGTTCGGGAGCATGGGGTCAGCCGTGAGCGAGGCCGAGGCTGCCTCCTGGCGCACAGGCAGGCACTGCGCTTATGAGGAGTGCTGCAGATGCTGGGGGCACTCGGCAGTGACAGGGAGGACAGGAAAGAGCTGTGGCCAGGAGGAGCCGGTTCAAAGCAGGGTCCCCTGAAGCCGAGTTCCCCGCTACAAGGCACGACCCAGCCTTTCCCCAGAGACAGCCTTATCGCACTTCCGTTAATCACAAAATGTGTTTCACGATTCTTCTGCTCCTTGCAAGTGATCCCATTTAGCTCAACACGGACAATGACATTCAACTTAATTGGAACAGGAAGTAGGTCGCACTGACTTAACTCCTGACAGCCTCCAAATGCACAGCTGGCCGCTGGCCGCTGGCCGGCAGCCCCCGTGTGGCCCTCACCGCCACCCTCACCTCTCCTGGCTGCTCTGGCCAGCGGTCTCCCCCAGGACCTTTGCCCCTGCTGCCCCTGCCTTGCCTGGGCCTTCTCCTGCGTGGCCAGTCTGTCCAGTTCCCCGATCTCACCTCACGGCCGCTCCTTGGTGTCGCCTGCCGGGCCAGTGCTTCTGTCTCGGCTCCTTCGTAACAGCCGCTCACACTAATCACAAGTTGGAACTTTAAATCACCCGTCTGTGTGGACGAGCCTGCTTTGTTTTTCTGCATGTCTGCTCCTCAACAGGGGGGCGGGTCCGAGCGCTTCCAGCCCAGCGCCCAGGGAACACGTTGCAGGCACGGGGAGCGAGCGAGCAGCGTGTGAATGAATGGGCGAGGGACTGGGCTGTAGGCAGCAAACTTCTCAGAACATCGCATGAAATACCAGGCTGAGCTACAATTTCACGTATTACCCAACTTAACATCCCAGCGACTTGGGGAAGAGGGAGAGGCGCCCGGGTCGCACAGGGCTGTGGCTCCAGGAACTGACTCAGCAGCCCCCCCCCCCAACAGAAGCCAGGACCCAGAAGAGAGTGGGCGCCGGCAGGTTGAGGGCGGGTGGGTGAGCAGGAGCTCCCCAGGGAGACTGCATCACACTATCTGGGCAGCGGCCACAGGCATGGAGGAGCAAAGTCGGTGGCTGCACAGCTACTTCAGGACAGGCTCGGGTTAAATGGGTCAGATGCTCCAAGGGCAGGAGCAGGGAGTTGGTGTCCAAGCTGAGTCATCAGCCACCTCCTGGCCACAAATGGTCCTCGCCCCCGCGGGAAGCTGGGATCAGCAGGACTGCCCATCACACCGAGGTCACTGCCTCCCGGGGCCCAGGTGCACCTGGCACGCACGCCCTGCACCCGTGATGAGGCTCCAGGGCTGCTGGGTCTGGAGGCAGGTTTTGCCCAGGTTGGATCTGATATGCCTCATGCTCATGTTTTCCCAGGTCTTATTTAGAGTTAAGGCAGTGTCTTCAGGCAAAGCGTCTCCTAGGTTTGGAGGTCACTGACCCACCAGCTCTGAAGCATCTCACAGATGGGCACAGACATGCCTGCCTGCCGCTGCTCCGTGCTCTCCTGGGAGCAGAGAAGAGGAACCTGCCGCCCCCTGCACCTTCCACTGCCCAGTTTGTTCTGAGCATCTCCAGAGGCCCAGAAGGGAGCACTGGTCCCCAGAACCTCAGTCACACCCAGAACTTGCCCTTCCTGGGAGCCCAAGCGCAAGTCAACGCCAGCACGAGAGCAGAGCTGAGATGCTCTGGGCAAAGACCCTCCCGTGCGCCAGGCTTCACCCGGCCAGTGCCTCCCGTTCTCTCGCTCCAGACTTGGAGAGAGAGAGAGAGAGGAAAGAGAGGAGAGAGAGAGAGAAAGACAGAAAGAGAGAGAGAGAGTGAGTGTGTGTGTGTGTGTGTGTGTGTGGTTTCTCAGCATGGCTGTGCTGCTGCTCCCCGGCAGCTCCTGGGCCAGGCTGTAGCTCTGACTTGAGGCTTCCCCCTCTGTCTACGCAATGAGCCATCTGAAATGGGTCAGAGTGTGTAGCCTGAGTGCCAGCTCTGTGTAGGACGCCTCGCTCCTTAGTCCTGCCCTGTGACTGGCACCCGTCAGTCAGGATACTGCTGGGTGACGTCAAAGCACATTCAGTGACAAGCACCACCAGGCCCTGTCTCTGCTGTGATGGTGCCCATACACCGACTCTACACGCACACCCGCCGGCCAGCCTTCCTTACTGCTTTTCCTTCCAAAGGCTGCAAAATGAGCCTTTAGGTCCTAATGGTCAGGCTCCCTGTGCAGGCAACGAGCTAGCCTGTCCCTTCAAGTACCCAGTCCCTGGGTAAGCTCTGCTGGGGGGAGGGGGGCTCATCCTGAGCCATCCCAGTGGAGGTAGCTTGGCCAAGGATCCAAAGCTGCGCTCCCCTTGGCAGTGTCCTGGGCCTTGCTGGAGGAAAATTCAGAGTCAGGTTGGTTCAGGAGGTGTGGCTGCAGAGAGGCAGCGGGGCCACTCCTACAGCTTGCAGCCATTACCCTAGGAGCACCGTGGAGCCTGGGGCCAAGATCCTGCCAGCCCCGCAGAGACAGCTGCAGCGTGGACACGCACTGGGGTGTTGCTGAGTGCTCCTGGGGCCCAGCAAGGGGCTGAGTACTTCCACACAATGCTCCATCGTATGCTCAGGAAAGTCAGTTACGTGTGTGTGTGTGTGTGTGTGTGTGTGTGTGTGTGTGTGTGTACCTGTCATCTAAGGAAACTGAGGCCCAGAGCAGAAAAGTGAGCCACCTGAGGTCACAGTGAGAAGCGGGGCCATTCGGGCACTGGATCAGCCTCTGATGCCACCATGACACCGGGACCTAAGATGTTGTCCTGTGTCTCTCGGGGCACATGATAGAAAACCGTCTGTGCCCGTCAGAGGGATGAAGTGACAGGTGTGCAATGCAGGAGACCAGAGGTGGGGTAGTCTGGGGGGGTCTGCCCACACGGCTGTCCATGCCAGGCAGCACTGACCGCTGAGCTTGCTCACGAAGGGGCCCAGCCCGGCTGCCCCAGCCCACACACGTCTGCTGACTCAGCAGGCTCAGCACCAGGCTGCGCCCCGGCCCCGGGCGGCAGTGACAAACAGAAAACCACCAGGATGGCCAGATAAACACAGAGAAGAGCAGGCACACGGAGGATAAAGGTCACGGGCGCGTCTGCTGGGGAGCCAGGGTTCTGGGCGCAGGCACTCACGGCCGGCAGAGGCACCTGGAGGCCAGCAGAGACGCCCCGTGCTGGCAGGGGGCCCACATCTGACACAAACCCCAGCCACACTCCCCGCGTTAGCTCTGCGAGAAACTGACAGTCGTTGGGACGTGCTGTGTTTCCACCAGCCTCTTTATGTGGGTTCTGCCGCCCCCAGCACCACGGTGGGCATCACATTCTCAGCCACTGGGCACCGGTCATGGGCAGGGCTGGCCACCACACAATGGCCACCATGACAGGAGGGCTCCGGCCAGGACAGCAGGACCTACGCAGGGCGGGAGTTGCAGGACCTGAGCTGGGGACCCAGCTGGACCATCCTCGAAGCACAAGAGAAACTGGGCCCAGGCAGAGGTCGGGAGTAGCAAGCCCCAGGACCCAGCTGTGATGGCACCATTCCCCAGTGACCAGCTTGGAGCCCTGGGGGAAGTTCCTGGAGGCCTGGCCACTGGCTGGTACTTGAGTGTCCACCCATGTCTGTCCATGGGGACAGGAGGTAAAACTGTGAGAAGCAGGGGATGGATGGCAGAAGACGGGAGGATCACAGGTTCGAGGACAGCCTCAGCAAGTAGTGAGACTCTCATCAACCTATCGAGACCCTGTTTCCAAATAAGAAATAAAGTTAGGCTGGGGGTGAAGCTTGTAGGTAGAATGCCTCTGGGTTTAATCCCCAGTAACCCCCCCCCCCCACACACACAATGAACAACAGAATTACCATATGATCCAGCAATTCCACTCCTGGGTATATACTCCAAAGAACAGAACGCAGGGTCTTGAGTAGCTGCTTGCACACCCATGCTCACGGTGTTATTTATAGCAGCTAAGAGATGGAAGCAACCCAAATGTCCATTTGCAGATGAATGGATAAAGATAATCTGATACATACACACAATGCACGACTGTTCAGCCTCAAAAGGAAGGAAATTCTGACACTAGCCGTCAGGATGAACCTTGAGGACATGACTTTAAGTGAAGTCACAAAGGACCACGTTGGTACAGTCCTACTTACAGGAGGAATGTGCAGTAACAGGGACCGAGTGGAAAAGGTGGCTTCCGGGCTGAGGCCACCGAGGGATGGGGAGGAGCTGGTGCTTGATGGGACAGTTTCAGGTTTACAAGATGGAAAAAGTCTGGGGATTCACTGTACAACAACGACTGAACTGCATACTAAGACTTGGTTAAAATAGTCAGTTTTATGTTATCTGTATCTTAACCCAATCAAGACTCAAAACAAATAAACAAAAGTGGCAGGCCATTGTTCTCTGACCCCTTTAATAAGACACATCCACGTGCAAGCACGTTCGGCAGTCTTGAGGAGTGACATTTACAAAATGTGTTCAATAACATGCCTCCATCATAATGCCAAGAAAAACTAGGTTCTGCAAATTGTACGAGAACAGCTTATTTAACATAGTTAAAATATTTGCACAGAACAAAGTCTGAAAATAAATAAACCAAGCTGAGTGCAGTGACACATGCCTGGATCCCAGATACTCAGGAGGCTGAGGCAGGAGGACCTCAAGTTCAAGGCCAGCCTGGACAACCTAGCAAGACTGTCTTGCAATACAAAGGACTGTGGGGTGTAGCTTAGTGGTAGAGTACTCGTGTGTGGACCCAGTAGAAAAGGTGGTGGGGGACACAGCAGGAGGGGAGGAAGAGAAGGAGGAAGAATAATCAATCAAATGCTAAAAAAAAAAAAACAAGTTGTCGGGAGTGGTGGCACACACCTGTAATCCCAGTACTTGGGAGGCTGAGACAGGAGGATCGCAGGCAGGTTCGTGACCAGTCTTAGCTACTTAGTGAGGCCCTCCACAACTTAATGAGACCATGTTTCAAAAATAAAGAATAAAAAATAGGGCTGGGGGTGTAGCTCAGAGGTAGAATGCCCCTGGGTTCCATCCCCAGTACTACACACACAAAAAAGGCCTATAATGAGGAACTTTGAGGTTTATTTTATGCTGGTTCTGGCACGCACGCATGCACGCACGTACACACACACACACACACACGCAGAAACTGAGATGGGCCTGGAGAAGACACAGGCATCAGGCCTGAGTGTGGCTCGGAGCTAGAGTACTCGCCTAGGATGCACATGGCCCTGGGTTCCATCTCAGCAACACACACAAAAGGAAAGATGTAGGCTGTGTTTCTAAGTGTGCAGAAGCACCGGCAAGTCTGCAGAACCACTGGAGGTGATTCTGCCCCTGGTGAGGGGCCGACCCTCAGGACCCCCGGCTCCTGGAAGGACCTGGCCAAGGGCAGGACGGCACAGCCAAGCAGCGTCCTTGTGCTGTGTGACGGCCAACAGCACCTGTGGGGACGCTGGGCCTGGGCCCCTCCAGCTGGTACTCAGACGCCCCTTGGCCTTCCTCCTAACTGTCTGGAGCAGGACTAGGCAAGGAGGCCCAGGGGGCGGCTGAGGATGGAAGACCTCGGCCATGAACCTGCGGGGTCACACCACAATTCAGCCTCTGAGGGCCCTGTCATGAGCTGAACTGTGTCCCCAAACCCATACCAAAGGCCGCACCCCATGCCTCAGAGCGTGACCTTGCTGCAGCTGGGTCATTGCAGATGTAGTCACTGAGTTAAGGTGAGGCTATTAAGCCAGGCGTGGTGGCACACGCCTGTTAATCCCGTACTTAAGAGGCTGAGACATGAGGATTGCAGGTTTGAGGCCAGCCTTAGCAACTTAGTGAGAGCGTATTTCAAAATAAAATAGAGCTGGGAGTGTAGCTAAGGGATAGATCACTTCTGTTTTCAATTCCCAATAATACCCACTCCCCCGATAAACACACACACACACACACACACACACACACACACACACACACACACACACACACAAGTCATTTAAGTGGACTCTGATCCAAAATTGCACAAAGGAGCTACCTGGACACAGGCGTGCGGAGGGAGAAGGCCCAGGACAGCTCCTCTGTCAGGTCGGCCTCAGGAGGGACCAGCCTGCCCACGCCTGGCTCAGTTCTGCTGTGTGCTCTGAGTGCACACCCAGGTGAGCCGCACTCTAGGTGGTGCCATCAGGAGATGGACTCTGGGAGGTGCTGAGGCCAGCTGGGCAGGGTCCTTGGGATGGGAACTGTGCAAGAGGCCCTGGGGAATTCACTGGACCCTCCCTCCCGGGGAACTGGGGGACCGGGCGGTGCCCTGCCCCTGGACCTCCAGTCTCTGGGATTGAAGAAACAAAGAACTGCCCTTCCTAAGCCTCCAGGCAGCCTCAAAGAAGACACAGAGGACCGCCGCTGCGGGCAGCCAGTCCCCCCGCCCACCCTGCTGCCACCTTCCGGCTCTGAGAGCCCAGGAGAGCCCTCGGTGGACCCTCATTGGCTTCTGCCACCTCCACGGATGGGGACCTTGAGAGCCTGGAAGCCAGGCCCCCCCAGCCTCTCCCCTTCTCCAAAGACTCTCATTCCTCAGAGCTTCCCCATCGGTTCTCCCCTCCCCATCCCACAGCCAGCAAGTCCCTCCTGAACCCACGCGCAGTCCATGCTCGGAATGCCCCTGGATTCAATCCCCAGTACTAAAAGAAAAACTACTTATACTGTCCGGCAGTATTTGCTCTTCTGAGCTGTGCCAAGGAAAGGAAGCACGGCCCAACGTTAGGGCACGGAGAACCCCGCAGCGCCTTCACCGTGGAGCACGGGGTCGGACGTGCAGCAATCCCTGGGAGATTTAACTAACCTGTGTCATTAGCACGTTCTTTAAAAATTAATAAGCATGCGAGGCTACAGTGAAGTAAAAGGAATGGTCTGCTCTTCGATGGCACCGGCAAGGGCAATTTTAATTTTTTCTTACACTTTACTGCAGGTTTCAAATTTTTTGTAGTCAGCATGTGTTGCTTTTACAGCCAGAAATGCTGTTTTAATTACAAACATAAAAGTCCTTT
>PVLC010002990.1:37388-104631 GCA_004027655.1 Graphiurus murinus
AATCCCAGCATTCGGGAGGCTGAGACCGGAGGATCCGGGTTCGCGGCCAGCCTCAGCTACCTAGTGAGGCACTCCGCAACTTAGTGAGACTCGGTTTCAAAATAAAGAATAAAAAATAGGGCTGGGGGTATAGCTCGGAGGTAGAATGCCCCTGAGTTCAATCCCCAGTACCGCAAAAAAAAATAAAAAATAAAAAAAATAAAAGTCCTTTCTGTCTGGTGCTGCCATCACGTCCTCTGGAGAGACGTGACCTGTGCGGACCCAGACAGGAGAGGCGCGGGGTCTTCGGAAGGCACCACAGCTCGCCCCGGGACCTCTGCAAATAGCTCCCAGTGCAGCAGGGGTGCCTCCGGGCCACGTGGGACGTCACCTGTCCAGGTCGAGGGTACTCAAGGAAGCTCAGCAGATGCCCAGGGAGCCAGCCAAAGGGTGCGCGGCTCCCTGGAGACGAGGGCCTCTGGGGAGCCCTGGTATAGTGGTGAGGGCCCAGCTGGGGTGAGCAGCCCTCAGGACAAGTTGTCCAGGCAGAGGACCAGAGAGAAGTGGGAACAGGGTGCAGAGGGCAGGGGCTGGGTCACCCCAGTGGGAGAAGCAGGATCAGGGCCGGATAGCTAGAGGAACCGCAAAGTGACCTTCCTCAGGCTACGGGGAGGGGGCAATGGAGCCCCCATCCCACCCCGGGAAGCCCTGGCCCCCGCCCCACCCCCACCATGCACAGCAGTGAGAGAAAGCTGCTATTCAGCACTGGCGCCACCACCGTCAAAACAAAGGCCGCCTTCAGACTCAGTGTCCAGGCAGCCAGCACGTGCCAGTCACCAAGCGACCTGTCCCCACACCCATCCCGGCGTCCCCTGGCCTGGAGGCCAAGCCCCCAGGGGAGCAAGCACGACCAGCCCGGCCACTCAAGGGCCACTTGCTGCCCCCGGCCACCCCAGGGCCACATGCAGGTTTTCTTCCTAGCCTCCTGGAAAAGGGGGCTCTTTGCCCTGCTTTCCAGAATAAGTGGGTTCATAAAAACAGGGGCAGCTGTGCATGGTGGTGCACGCTTGTAATCCCAGTACTTGGGAGGCCGAGGCAGGAGGATTGCAGGTTCATGGCCAGCCTCAACTATTTAGTGAGGCCCTCTTCAACTGAGTGAGACCCTGTTTCAAAATAAAAGAATAAAATAGCACTGGAGGTGTAGCTCAGAGGTAGAATGCCCCTGGGTTCCATCCCCAGTACCACAAAAAAAAAAAAAAAAGGAGCAAAAAGTTGTAAGGCCTGCCCCCTTGCCAAGAGACCACTTGAGAAGAAAAGCTACCTGCGTTACTCCCTTGTTCCTTGCCCAGTAGATCTTATGGGCACATAACTCAGATGTCTTGCATAGCCTCTTAGTAATGTGACACCAAAATTGGATGACGAGACCAACTGATGCAAAAATAAGGCACAGTGAGAAACCCTTCCAAGAGCCAGGCACAGTGGTGCTGAGACAGAAGGATCGCAGGTTCTAGACAGCCTCGTCAGCTTAGCGAGACCCTCAGCAATGTAAAGAACCTGACAAAAATTAAAAGGCTGAGGGTATCAGACTCCCAAGTACTAAGATTACAGGAGTGTGCCACCATACCCAGGAAACACCTTATTTCAAAATAAAAAATAAAAGGGCTAGGACATAGCTCAGGAGTAGAAAGCCCCAGGTTCAAACCCCAGAACTAAAAAAGGAAAAAGAAAAGAACGTTACACTAGTCACCATGCAAGAACACCTGGAATGCTCTGCAGCCGCAGTTCTTCAATGAAGGAAACAAGTGAGATTTTCTCCAAGTTTGAAAACATTTCTAAAACTTTAGGTCACACTACCAATAGCAGTTTGTATAGCTAACAACAACAACAACAAAGTTAAGTAAAAAATTTTCATAACCATATTAAAAGAAAGATTGAATTCTCCAGAGATTTCTCTATAGAACATTGAAATACTGTCATTTGAGAAGGAAATCAAAGTGTTTGCTACTAGAAAATACGGGGGGAGTTGAGCATGGTGGTGCACATCAGTAATCCCAGTATTTGGGAGGCTGAGACAGGAAGGTAGCTGGTTAGAGGCTATCCAAAACAAGTTAGCGAGGCCCTCAGCAACTTAGTGATATTCTATTTTAAAATAAAAAAGGGCGTGGTGGCACATGCTTGTAATCCCCGAACTCGGGAGGCTCAGACAGGAGGATCGCAGGTTAGTGGCCAGCTCAGCTACTTAGTGAAGCCCTCTGCAACTTAGTGAGACCCTGTTTCAAAATAAAGAATAAAAAATAGGGCTAGGGGTGTAGCTCGGAGGTAGAATGCCCCTGGGTTCAATCTCCAGTACCAAAAAAATAAATAAAGAATAAAAAATAGGGCTGGGCGGCCGGGCGTGGTGGCGCACGCTTGTAATACCAGCATTTAGGAGGCTGAGACCGGGAGGATCCAGGTTCGTGACCAGCCCCAGCTACCTAGTGAGGCACTCTGCAACTTAGTGAGACCCTGTTTCAAAATAAAGAATATAAAATAGGGCTGGGGGTACAGCTCGGAAGTAGAATGCCCCTGAGTCCAATCCCCAGTACCGGGGGGAAAAATGGGGCTGGGGGTGTAGCTCGGAGGTAGAATGCCCACAGGTTCAATCCCCAGTATTGCAATAAATAAATAAATAAATAAGGCTGGGGGTGTGGCTTGGAGGTAGAAAATGAGCAAGAGGAACGGGGATTATTGCACCCAATGTTTAGGAAATCCTCAAGTTCATGTTATTATTATTATTTTCTTTAATAGGGAGGCAGGGAGCCCCGGCTCTTCCTCACAGGACGATGCATACACATTACAATACAGGTGAGAGGCCTGGGGGCGACAGCCATCACGTGCGCCGCGGCAGCAAGCGGGCAGGCCGAGGGCTGCTGGCAGCCTCCGAGCGTCCACTCTCGCTCCACGGGTCTGCAGGATGCTCGGACACCCGAAGCAGAATCACGCAGCACTGTTGAGTAGCCGCCTTCGGATGCCAAAGGATTTTGAAAAAATGATAAACAGAGCGGAATAGTGGAGTTTGGCTTCTCTACCCTCTCAGGTAAGAAGTCTGGGTTCTGAAGGTCTGACACCACACGGGTGCCAAATCCCAGCACACCATGCTCTAGGGCTTCGTGTGTGAGTCCGGCCTCCCCCCAGGCTCCAAGCAGAGCTCTCTGTGCTATGTGGCCCATAAGTCACTGAGGTTGGCAGACCCCAGGACAACTCCATATCCTGGTCTTCCCTTTAAATTACCACACAAAGATTTTGAAAACGCTACCGACAAACACGCTACAAGGAAGCACCATTTTATGGTGCAGTAGTCTGGCAGATTTGTAAGCAACGGGCCGCAGGAGCTGAGGGCTAGCCTGCTGAAGCGGAGCCTGAGTCGTCTCTTCCAAGGGGGACACTCGCTCACCGCTCCCCGCAGTCTCCCCACGCCCCTGCCACATCACCTGTGTCCCAGCGGCCACCCCGAGCTGGCCGAGACTCTACTCAGCCCCCTCCTGACTCCTCGCCCAGCTGGCAGGGATCCATCCCAGCGTGGAATCCCAGGGAGGGCGGGAAAGAGTCCTGTGGGTCACATGGGGACACAGACGACCCCCCCGTGGCTCCTGTCCTTCCTGTAGGGCCTGACCCTTCGTGGTGACCAAGTATAGCCAGGCAGGCCCACCCTGGGTGGGGTGGGCTGGGAGACGCAGGACTCAGAGCACTGGGGGCCCGCTCCCCTTCACCCACAGGCCCCAGCAGCAGGTGTGGCCACGCACAGGGCTGCAGGCAGGGGAGCCCTCCACGAGGTGGCCATCTGTGGTCCGGCCACGCATGCGCGCTGCCATTGATGGTGCAGAGGACACTGGCTGTCCTCGGTGAGGTCTGGGACACCTGGAGGTCCCAAAAACCCTTCTGGGGGAGCCTCGGTGCAAATATTTCCATGATAATAATAAGATGGTCGTGGGGTAGAGGAGAATTTCTCACTGCACTTTTGGAAGACCCGCACAACCCACTGACACGGCATCTTCCCACTGACCAGCGTGTGATTTGGCAAAAGCGGGTCCGGGTAATGAACCTGCTCAAATGCAAGACAGACTCGTGCATTTTAACAGAGAAGTTGGGAAACGGCACTGGTGCAGTTTCAGACTCCACCTCACAACTCACCTGTAAGCAAGAACCCCTTGACAGGTACCTAAGAAGAACAGCCACGCTGATCTAAGAATCCAAGCATGCTAAGCGTTCCCAAATGCTGAGTCCTCCCCACACGCTCCGCCAAAAAGAGCACCCTGCAGCAGGCTGTGCACAGAGCAGGTGTGACGATCCAGCGGTCTTTACTACGCCAGGTACAAGACTGCGGCCATCTTCTCACTGCAGTTTTTGTTTTTTCGTGGTACTAGGGATTGAACCCAGGGGCATTTTGCTTCTGAGCTACATACACCCCCAGCCCTGTTTTATTTATTTTTAAATTTTCTTTCTCAGTACTGGGGATTGAACCCAGGGGCTTTCTACCTCTGAGCTACATCCCCAGTCCTATTTTTTATCCTTTATTTTGAAACAGGGTCTCACTAAGTTGCAGGGGGCCTCGCTAAATAGCTGAGGCTGACTGTGAACCCAGATCCTCCGGTCTCAGCCTACCAAGTACTAGGATTACAAGCATGTGCCACCACTCCTGGCTTCCTATTTTATTTTGAAACAGGGTCTCACTAGGTTGATGAGAGTCTCACTACTTGCTGAGGCTGTCCTTGAACCTGTGATCCTTCTGTCACAGCCCCCTAAGTAATGGGGTTACAGGAGTGTGCCACCACACCTGGCTTACATTTTTGGTTTTTGAAAATAGTCGCATTTGGAGTCTGGGGGTGGCTTGCTTAGCATGCTTGAGGCCCCAGGTTTACACCCAGCACTTCACCCAACACACATAGGGTTATTATTTCATTAGTGGCTTTTTTTTTTTTTTTTTTTTTTCGGTACTGGGGATTGAACTCAGGGGCATTCTACCTCCGAGCTATACCCCGAGCCCTATTTTTTATTCTTTATTTTGAAACCGAGTCTCATTAAGTTGCAGAGTGCCTCACTAGGTAGCTGAGGCTGGCCGAGAACCCGGATCCTCCGGTCTCAGCCTCCCAAATGCTGGGATTACAAGCGTGCGCCACCACGCCTGGCTCATTAGTGTTATTTATATAGACATGTAGTGGGCTTACAATTGTGTGTGGTGTGTGTGTGTGTGTGTGTGTGTGTGTGTGTTGTGGTGTGGTGCTGGGGATTCCAGGGGCATTCTACATCCTCAGACCAATTTATTTTTTTATTTGTAACAGGGTCTTGCTAAATTGCTGAGAGCCTCAGTAAGTTGCTGAGGCTGGCTTCGAACCTGTGATTCTCCTGTTTCAGCCTCCCAAGTACTGGGATTATAAGCATATACCACCAGGCTCAGCTTGGGTTTATAATTTTTAAGCAAATGAATATTCTCATTTTAGATTTCTAATCCAGTAAACATTGGTAACTAGAGCCCATACACCCGAATGCTCTTCCAGGACCTCAGTACCTTTCTCGAGTGTAAACCACTGGCCACGCACGCCAGGTTGACAGCAGGCTTGGAGCTGGAACCAGAGAATGTGGAGGGAACAGAGATGCACGTCCGGTGGTCCCCGGTCTGTACCACTGAAGCAGCACTCTCTCCTCGTACCTCCAGCACCGCCCTGAAACTTCATCCCCATACTGAAGCTCCTAACTCACGGCAGGTGGGGCTACAGCCCTATAAACCCATCGTGAGTTGGAAATGTTCTAAATCAACCCATCGTAATGTGGGACCCTCTGTACTTCCAAAGGGGCCCAACGCTTGGTCCATCCTAAGACCCAAACTCTTCTAGGCCTTTTAGACATGTGAAAGGCTAACAAACACATCATTTGAGAATTGTGCCCAAGGTATTCAAAACTTATCTGGATACCACCATCTTTAGATCTATTAAATACAAGGAGAAGCCAGGCATGGTGGCACACACCTGTAGTCCTAGTACTTGGAAGGCTGAGACAGGAGGATCGCAGGTTCACAGCCAGCCTCGGCAATTTAGCAAGGCCCTCTGCAACTTAGAGAGACCCTGTTTCAAAATAAAAAATAAAACAAAATAGGGCTGGGGGTATAGCTCAGAGGTAGAATGCTCCTGGGTTCAATGCCAAATATCACAAAGGAAGAAAAGAAAAGAAAAAAGGCCCCAGGAGAGAGGGCAGAGGAAGCCCAGGTGTGCACACGTGGCTCACCCGCCAGCCTCGGTCAGCGCCGCCCACCCACTCACAGTGGCGGACATCTGCAGGTGACATCAGAGGGACTGACTGGCCTGGGACCATAGAGGACACATGTCACTCCCTGAGCTGCTGAGACAGATGAGAGCTCAGGTGATGAGCCCAAGGGGCCCTGCCGACCTCCCCGGCACCCTCCTCCAGCAGTGGGGCGCCTCTTGGGGGTGCTGGCCCAGCTCTCCGGGGCCCGCATCTGTCCCTCCTCTGCCGTCCTCAGTGAGCTCACGGGGGAGGGCTGGCATCGGCCCTGGTGGGAGCATTTACACCAAGGAAATTGGCCCCAGCTACAATCCCAGCTTCCACAGCCTTCCAGAGAGCTTGGCATCCAAGTGTTGAGCGTTTACCAGCCAGGGATGCTTCACGGAGCGATCTCATCTTCACAGAATGATGACTGGAATCGCTGTTCTAAGTCAATTTTCTTTCTTGCCTTTTCATTTAAAGGAGACAGTCAAACAGCTGCTGGAAGAGCATGCTTTACCAAGTTGGGTCTTTGTATGTGTGTGTGTGTGTGTGTGTGTGTGTGTGTGTGTGTGAGAGAGAGAGAGAGAGAGAGAGAGAGAGAGAGAGAGAGAGATAGAGATAGGGGGATTGAACACAGGAACATTCTACCTCTGAGCTACATCTCTAGCCCTTTTTACTTTTTGTTTGGAAACGGTCTCACTAGGTTGCTGAGGCTGGTCTTGAACCTATCATCCTCCTGTCTCGGCCTCACAAGTACTGGGATTACAGGCGTGCACCATGACCCATGGCCACCAAGTCTGTCCTGAAGGGCCACTAGAGTGGCCTCAAGCCCTCAGCACACACCGGGCCCATGAAGATGGCTCGCTCGCTCATGCATTCTCCCTCCCATCCCCCCGACACAGAGCCCCGGGAAAGAGGCACACAGGACAGACAGGACAAGTGGTGTAGCAAAGAACACACCGCCACGCTGGGTCACTGACCGTTTCTGTCGTTTCTGTCAGTGGAAAGCTGTGTGGGGATTGCTGGGGCACCTGCCCAGTTCAGCCTGTAGCACTGATTTGGAAATTCCGTTGGAAGCACGATGGCCTGAATGGGGCCATTTGAACAGAACTGCTCCACAGAATGAGGAAGCGCCAGAGAACTGGACCCGCCGTGGGAAGGGAAGGGAAGGGAAGGCTGCCCTGTCTGGCCGCATTCTGCTCTTATCTGCCATTACAGTCTCATGGGACTAAGTTTAAACAGTGTGGGGCGTCACGGGAGCCGCAAGGCTGGAGGCGCAGGCGGGGGCCTCTCCAGCCCCTCAGGAGCCTCCTAAGAGCCAGAGCTGCAGGCCAAAAAGGTGGACGCTGTGCCGGCTGCTCCTGCAGGCCACACCGCTGAGGTCCAGAGGGGGGAGCTCCCAGAGCTGTGACCCCTCCGTGCAGCACCCCCGGGCTGCAGCCTCACCCCCAGAGCTCCTGAGGCCCCTCCTTGGGGGTCCATGTGCCCAGCCGAGACATGATCCTCAAGACCCCCAGACCCTCCCTCCCCTCTCCCTGTGGCCCCCTCATGGCCCCCAGCCATGAGCCTGGCAGCCCCAGGGCCATCCTGAAAGAGCTCCCAAGCCCGAGGTTGGAGCAACTGGAGCAATAAAATAAGAAAAGAATCTTGGATTCTACCCCAGGGCATAAAATTAAAATGCTTATCTATCCTGATTGGAGTAAAGGGTTGAATTAATTAGAAAATGGAGACAAGATGAACTCCTGAGCAGAGTGGCAGTGATTGGTGCAGACCCTCCACCCTCCGCCCAGGACGCGTGACTCCTAACTCCCTTGCCTGTGGGCTGCGAGCTGACGCCCTTCCCCAGAGCATAGTGGAAGAGCTGCGTCCACCTCGGCCAGGGACTGGTCAACGTCAGCCGAGTGCCAGAGGCACTGTGCAGTCCCGAGAGGACAAGGTGGCGTGGCCAGAAGGGCTTCGCCCTAGAGACCTGTCTCCCAAACCCACGACCCTGCCTTGTCGTGAGAAACTCCACAAACCCAACCCAGGGCGTCCCACAAACCCCACCGGCACCCCCAAACGTCAGAAAGGACCTGCGGGAAACTGCGCCCCCGAGCCCCAGGAGCCCGGAAGACACGTCACGTCTTCTAGAAGATGTGAGGGAAGACCTAGGAAATCTGAAGCAAGCGTGGACTTCGGATAACGCATCAGTGTATTGGTTCACTGGCCATAAATAACCTGCCACCTTCACGGAAGATGCTAATAATGGGGAAATACCGCGCTGTACTTTCACCTCGTCTTTTCTGTGAATACAAAACTGTTCTTAAAAAAATAAAAGTCTGTGTTAAAAAGCCACACGACCTCTGCCCCAGCAACACCACCTGCCTGGGGCTGCCGGCCTGCTGACTCTGTGGCCCAGGGGCTGGGGATCACCCCAGGCTGCACGGCTGCAAGGAAAGGCCTGGCCTCTGCCGCTGTTCACGTCACATTCGGCGGGCTGGGGTGCAGCTCAGCAGTAGAATGCAGCTTCCCACACGCCAAGACCTGGCCTCGCTCCCCAGTACCACAAAAGAAAAAGAAGGACCCGGGCCTTTCTGTTGCGTGATCCGCGACCGACACCTTCGGCCCCTCCACTGTCCTCTGCGAAGACCTTCCCCCGGCAGGGTGCTGTGTGATTCAATCCCCCAGGAAGACTCAGCTGCCTCCAAGCCCAGCCAAAGGAAGGAGAATAAGATGACCCCCCCAGGGCAAGGAGAAACAGGCCGGGCCAGGGGTGGTATGGCTGGGGAGGCAAGGGCCCCGTGGCCACCAGGAGACGGGCACAGACCAAGCCGGGAGGAAGCCAAAGTCAGGGGTTCTGGGCACCAGGGAAGCATGTGTCCCTGGTGCAGGTCCCAGCCACCGGGTAGGGTAGGGTGGGGGTACAGGTGCAGCTCAGGCTGGGGTCTCCTTCCCAGCCAGCGAGGCCCCCAGTCGGCCCTGGGCTCCCAGGAAAAGGCCTGCCAAGTCGAGTACGGAGATCTGCACCCAGCCCAGGGTGAACCACGAATCAAAGAGGGAGAAGAAAGAATCCAAGGCCGGGGCAAGCAGAAGAAAGCACCTCAGGAAGACAGCCTGCAAGAGGCTACAGAAAACCCGAAACAGAAGGCAGCAGGACCCGTGGGCCCACGCCACTCACGGGTGCACAGTAGCACGCGCGCACGGTGCTGGCCGGTATGCCCTTGAGTAGTCCTGGCCTCGGCGGGGGCCAGGCCTCCTACCGTCAGCCCCCCTGACGCAGGTGACAGGGCCGTGACCAAGGTCACCTGGCTGTGCATGGCAGAGCCGGGCCCGATGGTGGGAATGCACTTGGGCCACACAGCAGGTGGCTAGCGGCCTGCACGGGCCAGCTCCACCTCTGCAGCTGCGTGTGTGCGTGTGTGTGCGTGTGTGTGCGTGTGTGTGTGTGTGTATTCCATCCCCTCCCTCTCTTTCCTCTTTCCTTCCTTTTCTTTCTTTCTATCCTTCTCTCCCTTTCTTTCTATATATGTTACCAGGAATTGAACCCAGGGATGCTCTACCATTGAGTTACACCCCTAGACCTTTTGATTTTATGTTGAGTCAAGGTCTTGCTAAGTTGCTAGCCTCAAACCTGCAATCCTCCTGCCTCAGCCTCCCAAGTATCTGAGATGACAGGCACGCGCCACTGGGAAATTTCCTTCACCTCTCTGTGCCTCCGGTCGCACTCTCCACCAAACGGAGGAAATGCCGGTGCCCACTCACGGGGCATCGCAAGGACAAAACGAGATGACACACAGGAACTAAAGCCATGTGCTCAGGCTTAGTCCCTGCGAGTACCACCACGATATTAGGGGTCTCTCGGCCATAGAAACAGCCACAGAAACAGTGGGAAACAAGACCTAGATACTCTTCTTTTGGGTACTTGGGGTTGAACCCAGGGGCATTCTACTTCTGAGCTACACCTTTTTTATTTTTTATTTTTTTTGAAACATGGCCTCACTAAGTTGCTGAGGCTGGCCATGAACCTGTGATCCTCCTGTCTCAGCCTCCTAAGTATTGGGATTACAGGTGTGTGCCACCATGCCCGGCTTCAGATGCTCTATTTTTCAAGGGAAACCCAAAACAAACAAACAAAAGATCTACTGGAAATTAAGAGATAAAAATGGAAGCTAGGCACGGTGGCACGTGCTTGTAATCCCAGCTACTCCAGAGTCTAAGGCAGCCTACCTGGTCACCTTCCTAAGACCTCGTCTCCTAAAAGAGAGAGAGAGAAGAACAGGACAACAGACTTAAGAGATGACTTAGACAAGAAAACCTAGAGATATCTCCTAGAAAGTTAAAAACAAAAACCAGAAAAGCCAGCTCTGAAGATGCGCATACCCCCACATGCCCTGTGTTTCTAGACCCAAAGTTCCCTGCACAAAAGACAGACAGGTCCAATCAAGGGACATCACCAGGAAGCTCCGGAACAGTGAAGACACGCACAGACCCTAAAAACGTCGAGCTTTAAGCACACACACAAAACCGGAGACGCAGGGGACTTCTGAGGAGCAGGAACTGGAAGCCAGCGGGGCAGCCTCTTCCAAGGACTGGGGGCGCTCACCTCAAATGCCTGTTCCCTACCTAGCTGAGCGCTCCTGAGACCCGGTTTCAAAACAAAACAATGGAAAAAGGGCTGAGTGTGCAGCTCACAGGTAGAATGCCCCTGGATTCAATCCCCAGTACCAAAAAAAAAAAAAGAGAGAGAGAGAGAAAAGAAACAACTCTAAGACAATCGGGACAAGCATTAGCTCCCGGGGAAACCCGAAGTTGTGCTAAAGGGGGTGCAATGTGTGTGTGTGGCTCAAGGACCTTGGGCAGTCTACAATAAAGCAAGTGACCACAGACTGAGCACCAAAGGGGGTGCCACCTACAGGGAGGGCAGAGGAAGGAAGGAAGCGCTGCGCTGACCTGTCCAGAAAAGTCTAGAAACAGCAGCACAAACGTGCTGTGTTGAAACGTGGAGGTAAATGCCAAGGAGAAACTCCATGAGTGGAAGGCACGGCCCTCAGGGCAGGGGCGCTGGGGGCGCTCAGGACGGCTCGAGGGGCAGGGACACCCACGCGCTCCTTTCAGCCATAGGAACCATTCAACACCTCAAAATAGAAAAACGTATGACCCGAAATATAGTTGGGGGTTTTGCTGTTGTATTTTTTTTTTTTTTTTTACAGTGCTAGGGACTGAACTCAGGACCTCATACTTGCTAGGTAAGCCCTCTACTACTGCTGAATTACACTTCTGGTCCCAAAATAAAGGTTTGTTGTTCTTTTTTTTTTGTAATGGAGGCTGAACCCAGAGACATTCTACCTCCAGGCTACACCCCTAACCCTTTTTATTTATTTATTTATTTATTTTTTGTGGTACCAGGGATTGAACTCAGGGGCATTCTACTTCTGAGCTACACCCCAAGACCTATTTTATTCCTTATTTTGAAACAAGTTCTCACTAAATTGTGGCTGGGATTATAAGCATGCGCCACCATGCTCAGATTATCAGATTAGTTTTCTTTTTTATTGCGGTACTGGGGATTGAACCCAGGGGCAGTCTACCTCCGAGCTACACCCCCAGCCCTATTTCTTATTCTTTATTTTGAAATAGGGTCTCACTAAATTGCAGAGGGCCTCACTAAGTAGCTGAGGCTGGCCTCGAACCTGGATCCTCCGGTCTCAGCCTCCCAAATGCTGGGATTACAAGCGTGTGCCACCATGCCCGGCTTTAGTTTTCATTTTGAAACAGGTTCTCACTAAATGTCTGACGTTGGCTTCATATCTGTGATCCTCCTGTCTCAGCCTCCCAAGCACTGGGATTACAAGTGTGTAGCACCATATCCAGCTAAAATACAGTTTTAAATATAAATATAAGCCAGGCACAGTGATTCAGACCTTCAATTCCAGCTACTTGGGAGGCTGGGGCAGAAGGATCTCAAGTTCAAGGCCAGTCTGGGCTACTTAGTGAGACCATCTCAAAAAAAAAAAAAAAAAAAACTAAAAGAGATTGGGCAATCTTCAATCACACACACACACACACACACACACACACACACACACATTTTTACTAAAGATTTTTTTGGTGGGACTAGGAATTGAATCCAGGGCCTCATCCATGGGAAGCAAGTGCTTTATCCCCAGCACCCCCCCCCCCGCCCCGGATTCCCTTTTTGGGTACTGGGGATTGAATTCAGAGGCATTCTACCTCCAAGCTACATCCCCAGCCCTTTTTATTTTTTATTTTGAAGTTTTTGTTTGTTTGTTTGGGTGCTAAGGTTGGAACCCAAGGCCTTTGTAGCTAAGGTTAGAACCCAGGCTAGCACTTTGCCACTAAGCTATACCCCCAGCCCTATTTTGTAATTTTGAAACAGGGTCTCACTAAGTTGCTGAGGCTGGTCTAGAACCTGTGATCCTCCTGTCTCAGCCTCCCAAGTACAAGGATTACAGGTGCGCACCACACCAAGTCCAGCTCCAGCCTCAAACTTGAAATCCTTCTGCCTCAGTCCCTTGCGTTGCTGGGATTACAGGCAGAAGCAACCCGGCTCAGCACAACGCAAACTTGATACATGAGCTTTCAGCAACAACAACACGATTTCCGGGCCAGGGCAAGACTCGAGGTCCTTGCCCACATGACCTGATTTGTCAATAATCCCATTTCACAGAGGGGCAAGCCAAGGCGGCCGTCCAGGGCCGCCGAGCCCCGGCTCCTCATCACTTGTCCTGACACAGGCCTGCGCCATCTTGCTGAAAACCCGATCTTTCCAAACTTGCCATGGAAGAGACATTTAAAAAGCAAACTTTGAGCCGGGCGTGGTGGCGCACGCTTGTAATCCCAGCATTCTGGAGGCTGAGACCGGAGGACCCGGGTTCGTGGCCAGCCTCAGCTACTTAGTGAGGCACTCCGCAACTTAGTGAGACTCGGTTTCAAAATAAAGAATAAAAAATAGGGCTGGGGGTATACCTCGGAGGTAGAATGCCCCTGAGTTCAATCCCCAGTACTGCAAATAAATAAATAAATAAATAAATAAATAAATAAATAGCAAGCAAACTTTGAAAAGACCAGGCAACATTCAAGCCACCAAGTTAAGCAACAAAGTCAGGGTCTCCTCCAGGCCCCAGCAGGTGAGAAGCCCCTCGTGTACCTAATAGCTGTAGGGGGACTGGACTGAGGCTGGAGCGTCTGCCTCCCCGTGAGATCACGGGTCCCACACCTCCCAGTATCTGTGGGAACCCCTCTCCAGGGCTGCCGTGGGGAGGGGTGGCATCCAGCTGCTTTGCCTGGAGGCCTCGGAGACAGTTGTAAATGAGGTGCCCTACTGCATGTATTTAGGATAGTCCTAAAAATAAACCACCGTGTTCAAATACACCGGCGGGGTTTTGCTGGGCCACCCCCTGCACCAGCAAGAGCTACAGCAACTTTATTATCAAAAGCAACCTGAATGCGGTACAGGTGATGGATTCCGATGGTTTATCTTGGACAAAACTTTTCTGCACTTTCATAAACTAATAAACAGAGTGCCTGCGCTGTGCCTGACCATGGGCTGGCAGCCTGGCACCTCAGGGTGGGAGCCGTGGCCCCAAGGGCCATTTGCCCTGCCGGGAGAGGAGGGCACAGCCTAGGCAAAGGCCCTGCAGCACGCAGTGGCCGGAAGACCAGAGGAGCTTCTGGAGGTCGTCTAACCTGGCCAAAGGCAGTTTCACCCCGATGGCAGCAGCCCCCCCCCCGCCCCGGCCCCACAGAGCAGCCTGTTCAGGGGCATCCCCTCACCCAGCCTGTCCTCCCTATAAATCTAGGTCAGCAAAGGAAACAATGGCTGCCCCGTCTGAGGACCCCTCGCCGGTCCTCCCGAGGGTCTGCCCCACGTGTGCTCAGCTTGTTCACAGCGACCAGAACACTTGGCAGACACATCAGAGAGAAAACCATGCGGATTCGGGGCAACCCCCAAGAATGAGGGGCGCCTGCATTAGAACCAGACAACCCTGACGGCCCCCGCCGCACCCCATCTGAGGAGCCTGGGGTGGGGTCCACGACACACTGAGCCTGTGATCTGGACTGACAGGTGGCCTGCCAGTGCCAGTATGGGGCCGGCGGCCCGGAAGTGAAGCCCGGACAGTGAGCCCCAAGCGCACGGCAGAGCACAGAACACGACTCCTTACATAACTGCCAGGGGCCCCAAACTTCACGAAGACGCGGGAGAAGGCGCTTCGCCGGCGGGCGGCCGAGGTGGCTAAGACAGGGTGTGATAGCTCCCGGCAGAACTGCCCTAAGATATACACAGCCCGGCTGGCCGGCCGGCATCATGGAAGATGGCTTTCTGGGGGAGGGGCCCCTTCACTCCTTCTCTGACTGACCCCTGCGGAGGGCCACTGGGGCCACGAGGCTCTGGAGACCCCGGCAGCATCTGCACGGCAAGGGCTTGAGTCCGCCACGCACTGCCACGCGTGGTCACACGGAAGGAAAGAGGCCACGACACCCCAGACATCCCGGAGAAACTATGACACAGCTCGTTTCTGCTCAGCAGGAGCTCGTGGGCACCAACACCGCTGCCGGGGACTCTCCTGCCAACCCACCGACGTGCCAGGCCTTTATAATTCAAGGATCCAAAACAAACGAGTCACCCTTGCGACCTGAGCGGGCCTCGCGAGCAGCCCTGTGCCTGGGGGAGGGGCGCCCCCTGCCCTGACAGCCCCCCTGGCACCCAGCGACCTCCCTGGGCCCTCCCACCGAGGGAGAGCCACCTCCACGGGCAGCCGGGTCTTTCCAGGCCCTGAGGCTTCCGTCAGCCTGAAGGGAGAGGCTGGTGGTTGTTTTTTTGTTTTGTTTTTTTTACAAAATCACCTTGCAAAATGGACGTCAGAAAAGCACCCCCATTCCCATGCCCCCACCAAGGACCGTGCAGCCCCCAGACCCATCTGAGTCTACCTCCAACCATCTCAGCACAGGAAACCAGACGCCGCCAGAGCCTCGCTCCCCGCCGACATCCGAGGACCCCCAGTGGAGCGAGCCGAGCCGGCTAGCGCTGGTCATGCCACCAGGACTCCAGCACGATGCTGTCGTCAACGCAAACCCGGGCTAGTCAGGCAGGAGGGCAGGCTCGTGCTGAGACCACGATCCCCGCGCCGCGCTTGTTTATGGAAACAGGTGCCGCTGTTGGCGTGCCGGTCCCAGCGACCCTGGTCCACACTTCACCATTGTGGCCTATCGGTCCAGCCACTTGCAGCAATGCAGAGCAAGGAGGAAGCTACAGACATGCACGCACACCCTGGCGCCAACACAGACCCACAGCCTCACAGCCATGAAAGCACCAGCCACGGCCACGCTCCCAACAGCCAGGGACTCCCCAGGGCCAGGTGGTGGGGGGGCCGACTGCCCCAGCCAGGCCAGCCTCTGCGGCAGCCGAGACCGAGGCCTCAGGCACATACCGTCCGTGTACAGCTCCTTTCTCCACGCCCTGCATCAGCAGCATTGCTGGCTCCGCAGGCTCCGCTACGGCTTATTTTTCAGAAAATCTGTCACCCTGGGAAACCGAGCGCCTCTCCCCGCGCTTGACATCCTCCGGAGCCGCTGCAGCGGCATCCCTGCCAGTCAGCGCCGGAACATCTGTGCCTCACACGGGCGGTGGCAGAGCCAGGACGCGAGACCCGGATCGCTGGCTCAAGGCAGCCGTCCGCCGCATGCACACGGCCTGCAAGCCGGGCCTGGCAGAAAATCCACAGGAGAGATGCTCGCTACTCACCGGCTTTCTTCTCCTGCCTCCTCAGCAAGGAATTCTTTATGCTCTACGGGCGGGCGGTGGGCGTGCAGGGAGGCATTTTCCGTCCCTTCACGGAGACGCTGCTGTGTCCCCTGGCCTCCGGGCCGACAATAGGCAGGGTGGGCTATTGCTGAAAAGCAGACATCTAATGGCAGGCTGGCCGTCCTGCTCCCCGCCTCTCATCCCTGCCTCCTCATGTCTCCAGGCCCGGGTGGTACCCGGCTCCCCTGGGAAGCTGCAGCCGGCAGCTGAGGCACAAACTAAAACACGGCATGGATACCGAGGAGCTGACGTCACATGAAAACAAGCTTCTGCACTGAACCGGTGCTGGAGGAGGACGCGGCCAGGGAGGAGGGCTCGGGCTTGGCGAGCCTTCAAGACCCGGTACCCTGAAGAGAGCCCAGCTGACCGGGGCCCTCCAGATCAGCTCCACAGGCTGGGATTTGGGGCGCAGCAACCACAGGCAGGGCAAGGGACCTCTGACCTGTATCCAAATGGGCTTTGCACCAACCCCAAGGGCTGCGGGCATACAGGCTTGTGCTGTGGTCCCGGTCGAGGTGGCCTTCGAGTGCTATTGCTACAGCCCCACGTGTGGTACGGGAGGACAGCAGGGAAAGCGCAGCACCCCGGGAGGGGAGAATCCCCTGCTGGCTGGGGAACGCACAAGCGCCAGCCTGGGTCTCCAGAGCAGACTCGGAGCTGCTGCTGCATGGCTTGACCCTCCACCCCATCCATACTGGTACCCCGACACGCCCAGGTATCCAGAATGAGAGCCGGGCACCTTCCTCCAGTTCAAATAAGCATGGGGGCGGCACCAGCCTGGGCCCGGGAACGCTGCTTGAAGCTCACAGTGGCCCTACGGCCCGACTTCACACCAGGTGGCCCCGGGGAGCCACGGAGGCTTCCATCACCCACCCCCAGCAAACGCTGCGCTCAAGGTGTCTCGGGCAGAGTCTGAGACGGCAGGTCTCCTACTCGAATCTCTGCTACGATCAGCGGGAGAAGGCCCTGGGGTCTAATTCAATTTTCTTACTTTCTGCGTTTCTGATGCACTGGCATTTGGGGCCAGGCTGATCCTGGAGGGACTGTCCCTCCCACTGTGGCTACTTCCAGACAGAGCATGGGACTGGTCCTACAGAGAATTCCAAATGCAAACCAACCGGCCCTGCGCCACATTCTAGACACCTCTATGGGACCTTTACACCTCAGGCCCCTGCGCCACAGGCCCCCGGAATGGCTCGCTCCAGCTCACCTGCGGCCTGCTTCCTTATGGGAACGTAAGGGCTCTTGCCCAGCTCCCTCTGCCTCCTGGCCAAGGCCGGAGCGCCCTGCGTGGCCCTGCATCACCTGAGGACCTATGACGACAGCTTCCCGGGGGCGGCTGTCTCCTGGCCTGCGGGCCCCCCCACACCCGAGTCACTGTAGAGACCAGACTCAGAAATCTGGGAGTTCCCTGTATTGATGCCGTGGACTCTAGGCCAAAGCCCAGGGTTCAGACTCCAACTCCTCTGGAGACCACCAGCTCCACCCTGGGCACTTTAAGCAACACGTAACTCAGAAACAGGAAACTGAGGAGCCTCATTCCAGCAGACAGCCACCAAACCATGGAGTGTTCTGTGCCAGATAAGCAGGGCTTTTACGGTTTTAGCTCATTAAATAAAATAATAATAATAATAATAATGAGCCGGGCGTGATGGCGCATACCTGTAATCCCAGTACTTGGGAGGCTGAGACAGGAGGATTACAGGTTCTCCGTCAGCCTCAGCAATTTAGCGAGGCCCTTCACAACATAGTGAGGCCCTGTTTCAAAGTAAAGAATAAAATAGGGCTGGGGGTGTGGTTTGAAGGTAGAATGCCCCTGGGTTCAATCCCCTGTACCACACACACACACATACACACACACACACACACACACACACACACAAATAATAATAATAATGATGTTTTGAGACAGTTTCCCTGAGATGCACCCTTTCAAACTCACCAGGGGACCATCTACAATGACGTGGGGGCCAAGTGGTCACTGCTGAGGCCGCATGGGCCACGAGGCCCAGGTATCTAGTGCCCAGCCTGTACTGAGCAGGCCTGCAGGCCCCTGACAGACTATGAAATCACAAAACATCGGAATCACCAGGCCCATGCTGGGCTTCAACAGGAAATGCAAATGACCCTGGGTCCAACCTAAAAATTCACCCATGGGCCAGGCAGAGTGGCATGTGCCTGTAATCTCAGTGCTCTAGAGGCTGAGACAGGAGGATCGCAGTAGGTTCAAGGCCAGCCTCAGAAATTTAGCAGGACCCCGTTTCCAAATATAAAGGGCTGGGGGTGTAGCTCTAAGGTAGACTGCCCCTGGGTTCAATCCCCAGTACACAAAAAAATTGCCTCTGACACTTCATCCCCTCCAGCCAGCCTCTTCTGGGCCCTTCCAAAGTATCCAGCTTTGCAGAACACTAGGAAATTCAGGCTGGACTGGCAGATTGCTAATTTTGTTGGAAGCCTATTTTAGGCAGAAAAGTAGCTTTTCCGGTTTGTTGCAAATAATTTGAGACAAAGCTGAATGAGACTAGATTTTTAACAAAACAATAGACATACCTATAAATACTAGGGAATCACATGCGTTCGCTTGTTGGAAAGGATTCCGTGGTAACCGCCTACCCACGCTGGAGCTCAGGCCTGACCCACAACCCACTACAGCAGGACGGCCTGCCCCACCAACTGGTCCACCATGAGGACGGGCACCCGATGGGTCACGGGGCGGGGTGAAGGGAGAGCCCGAGCTGGCCTCACTGAGCACTGAGCATGCTCCAGGGAACCTTCCCAGCACTATGAATCCTCACCTGGCCTCTCTTTCACAGAGGGAACTCACCCACCTGCCCAAAGTCACAGAGGTACTCGCCCAGCAGGATGCAGGACTTGTACAACTGCTGCACGCCTTGCCTCCCTTGGGTCCTCCTCGCCCCACATCCCAGGGTGCCGCACGCTGCTCCGGCACAGGCAGCGCCCCGGGAGAATCATGCCACTCGGCCAAGGGCCCCTCTGCCTCGTTCTGCATCTACTCGTGCTACCTCAACTATGTCAGGAAGCACACAAAGCATCAGGATCAGAATATAGGTGGGAGCCGGGTGTGGTGGCACATGCTTTTAATCCTAGTACTTAGGAGGCTGAGACAGGAGGATCAAAGGTTTGAGGACAACCTTGGCAAGAGTGAGACTCTCATCAACCTAGCGAGACCCTGTTTCCAAATAAGAAATAAAATCAGGCGGGGGATGTAGCTCGAAGGTAGAATGCCTCTGGGTCCAATTCCAGTATTATACACACACATACAAAAAGGAAGAAAATAAGTAGGATAGCCGGGCACGCATATTAATTAACAATCCCCACACTTGAGAGGCTGAGAAAAGAGGATCGCGGGTTTCAGGCCAGTCTCAGCAACTTAACGGGACCTTGTTTCAAAATAAAAAATCAAGTAGGGCTGGAAGTGTAGCTCGGAGGTATGAAGCCTCTGGGTTCAACCTTCAATGAGTGGAATGGCAGCCACCGACACCACAGGGGTAGGGCGGGGGTCACGGGGAGACAGGAAACAGGGAGGCGTGGAGGACAGGGACGTGGGGACAGACACAGGGAACGGGGGACGTGGGGGATGGGAACGCCTGGGGACACAGAAGGAAACAGCAGTGGTGGCGACAGGGACGGGGATGGAGGACGGGGGACACAGGGGGGCAGGGGCCAGGCCTGGAGCAAGCCCACCAAAACCAAACACGCCATTTCTGTGTGGCACGAGAGCGCGCACAGGCCAGCCCAGCTGCGCCCCCCGCGGGCACCAAAGCTGCACGTGTGCCCAGACCAAGGAAGCCTCACGGCCAGAGCCACAGGTACACTTCCTGTACCTAAGACGGCACGAGCGGCAAGCTGAGGCAGCTGCAAGCCCGGGAGACGAGAGGAGGGGGGTTTTCACACTTCTGACCCCAGGGAGACAACGGCCCTCAAGCACGTGGCCATCTTGGCTCCTCCTCGGTTCTCTGCCACTGATCTCTGCAAAGGCTGGATGACCTGGATGACGGAATGTTCCAGCAGAACTGTCTGTCCCCAGAGCCCTGGCGCCACCCCTGGCAAGCATCTGGAGGACCACTCGGGGCCAGGGCGGCCGGGCGGGTCCTTGGGCGTGGTGGCATTCTTTGCATTCCACACGGTGCTCAGGACAAGGCCTCCTGGGCCTGTCATATGTCATGCCCCACTTCTACCCTCTGGTGGAGCCTCGAGTCCTCGGGCGACCTGGGACCCCTATGCCCGGCCTGGCGTGGTCAGTACCACACACGGGGCTATGGGTGGAAAGGGCAGACCCAAGCCCCTTGGCCAAGGCTGAGCCAGGCACACGTGCCCTGGGCTTCCCAGGTGCCCTGCAGTTGCAGGGCCTGCCTGGTGACGCTCAAAGCAGGGTCAATGGGCACTGTGGCAATGTCATCCAGGTGGCAAACAGATGCCACTCAGGTGACCAGCAGCATGGGGGCCCGAGAGGACGGCAGCAAGATGACTTTCAGGCCGAGTCCTGGACGTATACCTCCTTTATTCCTTCACATAACCAGAGACGCCCTCTCTGGGTGTGTCCCTCCTTGGGGCACAGGATGCACCCCACAGGAAAGCCACCAATGAAGGATGAGGGCCCTGCCCCACTGGCCTGAGCCTCCCCGACACCCCGCACCATGAACCTGCAGCCCCAGGCTGGCACTGCCCTGCTGGGCACACCACAATCGGGTAGAGTTCCTACAGCTCCTAGACCTCCGGCCCTCCTCCCTGGCTGGCCCAGCTCCCAGGTGGACAGCGGCCCCCTCGAGCCCACGGCTCCTGGAGCCTGCGCCCCCTGCCTTCCAGCAACAGCCCCATGCACAGATGCACACAGCCGGCATGGGCTGGGCAGAGGACAGACGTCCTGGACCTCCTGCTGTGCCGCCAAATGACCAAGCCCGTCCCTTCCCCAGTGCAGCAGCCAGACTGAGGGGCGCAGTGAAACCCACTCGTGGTCACAGCAGCTCCCGTGAGGCCAACACCCCTGGGCCACGGTCAGCCACGCCTCCACCTGGCACGAGCCAGCATCACCCACGTCGACCCACAACGGCCCCTCGAGTAAAGGAAGCCACAGCACTCACTGTCTTCTCCGGGACAAGGCAGGCCTGGCTGTTCAGGGATGCTTGGGAAAACTAGACAGGAAGACAGAAAAAAAAGAGGTTAGTGTACAACACAGTCTACCCGACTGGCTTGCGTAAAAGTCCTGTCCTTGAGCTGGGCATAGTGGTGCATGCCTGTAATCCTCATACTCGGGAGGCTGAGACAGGAGGATTGCAGGTTCATGGCCAATCTCAGCAATTTAGCGAGGCTGTCCAGAACTTAGCAAGACCCTATTTCAAAACAAAAAAGAAAATAGGACTGGGGGTATAGCCCAGAGGCAGAATGCCCCTGGGTTCAATCCCCAGTACCATACACACACACACACACACACACGCACACACTCCTGTTCTTGCAGGGAACAGTAATCCTAGTACTTGGGAGGCTGAGACAAGAGAATCACAAGTTGAGGCCAGAGCATAGAAACTTAGTGAGACCCTGTTTCTTTTTTCTTTTTTTAATTAATTAATTATTTTGTGGTATTGAGGATTGAACCCAGGGACATTCTATCTCTGAGCTATACCCCCAGCCCCATTTTATTTATTTATTTTATTTTATTTTATTTTTTTGTGGTACTGGGGATTGAACTCAGGGGCATTTTACCTTCGAGCTATACCCCCAGCCCTATTTTTCATTCTTTATTTTGAAACAGGGTCTCACTAAGTTGTGGAGTGCCTCACTATGTAGCTGAGGCTGGCTATGAACCCGGATCCTGGATCCTCCGGTCTCAGCCTCCCAAATGCTGGAATTACAAGCATGCGCCACCACGCCCTGCTCCATTTTATTTTTTTAGTTTGAAATAGGGTCTCACTTAGTTGCTGAGGGCCTTGCTAAGTTGCTGAAGTTGACCTAGAACCTCTAATCCTCAGGCTAGGGTGCGGCTCAGAGGTAGAATGCCCAAGGGTTCAATCCCCAGTACTGCAAAACAAAACAACAGAAGCCCCGCCCCATGTGAGGTGGACCAGGGGTACTTTGGACAAAGTACTCAACACAGCCCGGCAAGACCTGCTCCTGGGAAGTGTCCCGGGGGCCGAACCTCAGAAACCCAAGAATGTCTGCTGCCAAACCCCATTTTGTAAGGCTTTGAGATCACTGAAAAACTCAGGGGGAAAAGCAATTAGAGGCATCTAGACAGCGGCAGAGGAAAACTACTGATTTGCATTAATAAATTAATATGGAAATGAAAAGAAACTGCAAATATTTTTTAAATTGATTTTGATAGAACCCAGAGGCACTCTACCTCTGGGCTACAGACCCGTTTTATTTTTTGTTTGGAAATAGAGTCTTGCTAGGTTGATGAGAGTCTCACTACTTGCTGAGGCTGTCCTTAAACCTGCAATCCTCTAGTCTCAGCCTCCTAGGTACTGGGATTACAGGCGTGCACCCGCACATACAGCTGGCACTGGGGATTGAACTCAGGGGTACTCTACCTCTGAGCTACTCAGAGTTACATCCCCAGTCATTTTTTTTTTTTTTTTTTTTTTTTCCGGTACTGGGGATTGAACTCAGGGGCATTCTACCTCCGAGCTATACCCCCAGCCCTATTTTTTATTCTTTATTTTGAAACCGGGTCTCACTAAGTTGCGGAGTGCCTCACTAGGTAGCTGAGGCTGGCCGCGAACCTGGATCCTCCGGTCTCAGTCTCCCGAATGCTGGGATTACAAGCGTGCGCCACCACGCCCGGCCCCAGTCATTTATTTTTATTTTAGGGATTGAACCCAGGAGCACTGTACCTCCAAGCTATATCCCCCGGCCCTATTTATTTATTTATTTACTTATTTATTTACTGTGGTAGTGGGGATTGAACCCAGAGGCATTTTACCTCTGAGCCAAACTCCCAGAACTATTTTATTTTTATTTTTAATTTATTATTTATTTATTTTGCAGTACTGGGGATTGAACCCAGGGACATTCTACCTCCGAGCTAGATTCCTAGTCCTATTTTTTTATTCTTTATTTTGAAACAGGGTCTTACTAAGTTGGGGAGGGCCTCACTAAGTAGCTGAGGCTGGCCTGGATCCTCTGGTCTCAGCCTCCCAGGTACTGGGATTACAAGCATGCACCACCACTCCCCGCTTATTTTTATTTTGAAACAGGGTCTTGCTAGGTTGCTAAGAGTCTTACTACTTGCTGAGGTTGCCCTCAAACTTGTGATCCTCCTGTCTCAGCCTCCCAAGTACTGGGATTACAAGCGTGCGTCACCATGCCTGGCTTTATTTTTTATTATGCAACAAGGTCTCCCTGAGTTGCTTAGTATCTTGCTAAATTTCTGAGTCTGGCCTTGAATTTGAGATTCTCCTGTCTCAGCCTCCCAAGTACTGGGATTACAGGCATATGCCACCCTACCCAACTAAATACTGACTTTTGTTTTCTGTGGTTCTGAAGATTGAATCTAGAGGCATTCTACCTCTAAGCCACATCCCCAGCCCTATTTTATCTTTTATTTTTAAATTAGATTACTTATTTGGCACTGGGGATTGAACCCAGAGGCATTCTGCCTCCAAGCTAAACCCCCAGCAGATATTTATTTTAAAACAGGGTCTTGCCAAGTTGCTGAGGCTGTCCTTGAATCTGCAATTCTCCTGTCTCAGCCTCTCAAGTCTTGGGAAAAAAAGCATGTACCACCACACTAGGTTAAATACTGACTTTTAATTTAATTTTTTTTTTTTTTTTTTTTTTTTTTTTTTTTTTTTTTTTTTTTTTGCATATTGGGGATTGAACCCAGGGGCAGTCTACCTTCAAGTCACACCCCAGCCCTATTTTTTATTCTTTATTTTGAAACAGGGTCTCACTAAGTTGCAGAGGGCTTCACTAAGTAGCTTAGGCTGGCTGCAAACCTGTGATCCTCCTGTCCCAGCCTCCCAAGTACTGGGATTACAAGTGTGCACTACCACAACTGACTAAATATTGACTTTTTAAAGCACATTAAAAACAATCGTGGTGGCACATGCCTGTAATCCCAACACTTGGGAGGCTGAGACAGAAGGATCATAGGTTCAAGGACAGACTAGTCAGTAACTTAGCTAGATTCTGAGCAACCTGGGGAGACCTTGTTTCAAAAATAAAATATATTTCCTCTTAAAATAAATAGAATAAAATAAAACCAGGCATGGTGGCACACACCTGTTATCACAGTACTTGACAGGCTGAGGCTTGAGGATCACAGGTTCACGGACAGCCTCAGCAACTTAGCAAGGCCCTCTGCAACTCAGCAAGACCCTGTTTCAAAATGAAAAAGGCTGGGGTGTAGTTCAGAGGTAGAATGCCCCTGAATTCAATTCCCAGTACCACAAAAGAAAAAAAAAGCACATTAGATTCCATTTCTTTATATGTACAAGAGTTGAAAATTAAATATTTTATCATCTACTTTGAGCTTCTACCATAAATAATTAAAATAGAAACTTAGAAAGTATTAAACCTTAATTAAAATATATTTTTTCTTACTTAGAAAATAATGTAGCCGGGCGTGGTGGCACACGCTTGTAATCCCAGCATTTGGGAGGCTGAGACCGGAGGATCCGGGTTCGCGGCCAGCCTCAGCTACCTAGTGAGGCACTCCGCAACTTAGTGAGACTCGGTTTCAAAATAAAGAATAAAAAAAAATGGGGCTGTGGGTGTAGCTCGGAGGTAGAATGCCCCTGAGTTCAATCCCCAGTACCGCAAAAAAAAAAAGAAAAGAAAATAATGTGAGTTTTTAAGGTACCATAGCTTATTGACACAGAGGCAAAAAACGTGCTTACTGTCACAATAAATAAGCAGACTAGGTTAGGATTTAAATTTAGAACTACACTTATACAAATGGGTAAAAAATTAGAGTTTTTTATTTTATTTTATTTTTTGCGATACTGGGGATTGAACTCAGAGGCATTCTACCTCCGAGCTACACCCCCAGCCCTATTTTTTATTCTTTATTTTGAAACCGAGTCTCACTAAGTTGCAGAGTGCCTCACTAGGTAGCTGAGGCTGGTCGTGAACCCGGATCCTCGGGTCTCAGCCTCCCGAATGCTGGGATTACAAGCTTGCGCCACCACGCCCGGCTTAATTAGAGTTTTTTAAACAGGTAGCCGAGGGTCAGAGACAATGATGCACTCGGCGGGAAACTGTGGGTGGCTCCCAGCTCTGGTCCCACCTCTTGGTCAGGGGGTACCCAGGCTCCTAGGAAGAGAGCTGAGGAACCAGGGGTGGACCTGACACTGAGGGCCGTCCACGGCTGCCGGGTCCACACTCCCCACCCCACAGATGCCGGGCGGACCCAGACGGGGCTGGAGAGCGGGTCTAAACACTCTGAACTACAGGCTAACACTGAAATGACCACAACTGACGTCTCCTACAATTCATAATGCAGCCCGAGCTTAAAACAGAGGCAAGCTCAGCACGTGTGAGGCCCTGTGGTCAATCCCCTGCACCAAGCCGGGCATGGTGGTGCACACCTGTAATCTCAGTACTTGGGAGGCAGAGACAGGAGGATCACAGGTTCAAGGACAGCCTCATCAATGTAGCCAGACTCTAGTAACCTAGAGAAACCCTGTTTCAAAAGAATAACAACAACCAAAAAAAAAAATTTAAAGGGCTGGGAGTGTAGCTTGAAGGTAGAATATCCCTGGGTTCAATCTCCAGTAAAACACACACACACACACACACACACACACACACACACACACACACACACAGGCAAGCTCTGGACATAGGCCAAGGAGCCATGTACAATGAGGGGCTGCCCGGCTACCCCCCACTGTGCAGCTGCACCAGAGGCCCTGGATGGGTGCTGAGCATCTTGAAGGGGGGCAGGTGAGCAGGTGGCTGCTGATGCTCCAAGGGAAGCCAGTCCCCAGGAAGTGCGGGCAACAGGGGACCTCCAAGGCCCAGTTCTGCGTCCAAGCAGAAGACAACCTCTGTACCCGGCTAGCTGACTCCTGGGACAAGCAGTTTTATTTGGGTTAATAATGTACCAGAGAGAAAATCAAACCCAATGGTATTATACTCAACATCTTTAAGTTCCCTGGCACCATGAGAGCTTAAACCATGAGCCGGACAGGGTAGCACATGCCTATAATCCCGGTAATTGGAAGGCTGACACAGTGTGAAGCTAGCCTCCACAACTTACAAGGCTCTCAGGAACTTAGGGAGACCCTGATTCAAAATAAAGAATAAAAATTGGGCTGGGGGTTTAATTTCCAGATAGAAGACCTTTGGGTTAAATCCCCTGTAAAACACACACACACACACACACACACACACACACACACACACACAAAGCCAGGCGTGGTGGCGCACACTTGTAATCCCAATACTTGGGAGGCTAGGACAGGAAGATCGCAGGTTCACAGCCAGCCTCAGCTACTTAGCAAGGCCCTCTGCAACTTAGACTCTTTCAAAATAAAGACTAAAAAAATAGGGCTGGAGATGTAGCTCAGAGGTAGAATGCCCCTGGGTTCAATCCCCAGTACTGAAAAAAAAAAAAAACAAACAAAAACCCACAGAACTTAAACCGTGACTCCAGGCAGCCTGGCGAAGATGCCCGCAGGCGAGGAGGACCGCCCAGGGCCACCACGTCCACATGGCACCTGGGCAGAGGGGGGAGCCACCCGCCCGCCGCCCCGCCGGCCTCACTCACCATGGATGATGAGCCCTTCATCCCTGCGCTGACAGGCCAGACGGAAGGCCTCCTCCAGCTCCATCTGCGAGGACACGGTGCAAGGGTCACCTAGGGGCAAGAGGACCCTGAGAACAGAGGGGCACAGGGTCCCGGGTGGGGCTGGCCCACATGTCACACGCCACCTTGCAGCAGGGTCGTGGGAGAACAGCAGTCCAAACCGGGGGGGCCCAGGCCCAGGTCCTCCCCCCATGAGAACCCGTCAATCCCCAGAGGAGAGTCAAGTTCACCTGCAGCCCCTGGAGGGCCGAGCAGCAAGTGGGACTAAGAATCTCCTCCTAGGTCGGCCCAGGCTGAAGGCAGAGGTTCCCTGCGCTCCAGGATGGATTGGGGGGGGGGGGAGAAATGCACAGAACCAGCCCCTGGTGCCGCATTCCCTCCAAAATGGGAGCGGCCAGGCGCTCTGCCTGTCCAGGGCGCCCACAACTGACAGGGGCCGGGGAGGCATTGAAGGAGAGAGGGGAAGAGAGGAAGGGCGAGAGACAGAGATGGGCAGACAGGAAGAAGGAGAAAGGGAGAGAGCAAAAAGAAAGGGCAGAGAGCGCGAGAGGAGGTGGAGACAGAGAAAACAGACAGGGAGGGAGGGGGAGGCAGAGAGATGGAGAGGGAGGGACCGATGGATGCTGAGGGCCACCTGCACTTGACCTCCCCATTCTCCCAAAAAACAAAGAGCTTAGCTGGGCGTGGTGATGCACACCTGTATTCCTAGTACTTCAGAGGCTGAGACAGGAGGATCACAGGTTCAACACCAGCCTCAGCAACTTAGGGAGGCTCTCAGCAACTTGGTGAGAAAGTTTCCAAATAAAAAAATAAAATGTACCGGGCGTGGTGGCGCACGCTTGTAATCCCAGCATTCGGGAGGCTGAGACAGGAGGATCCGGGTTCGCGGCCAGCCTCAGCTACCTAGTGAGGCACTCCGCAACTTATTGAGACTCAGTTTCAAAATAAAGAATAAAAAATAGGGTTGAGGGTATAGCTCGGAGGTAGAATGCCCCTGAGTTCAATCCCCCGTACTGCAAAAAAAAAAAAAAAAATGTGCTGGGGGTGAAGATTGGAGGCAGAATGCCCTGGGTTCAATCCCTAGCACCACAAAAACCTCCAAATAGCTCAACCTTCCAAAATCACCTACCAGATGAGGCCAGGATAGAAGAAAGGTCAGGAGGAGACCCCCACAGCCTCACCCAGTGGAGGACCAGAGTCCTCCTTCTGAGGGACACCTCTCCTCCTCCTGTCCACCAAACCCAGCTTGTATTTAAACACTAGGCCAAGCCGGGGGTCGTGGCACATGCTTGTAATCCTAGTACTTGGGAGGCTGAGACAGGAGGATTGCAGGTTCGAGGACAGCCTCAGCAAGTAGTGAGATGCTCATCAGCTAGCGAGACCCTGTTTCAAAATAAAAACAAAATAGGGCTGTGGGTGTAGCTCAGAGGTGGAATACCCCTGAGTTCAATCCCCAGCACTACACATACACACACAAAAAAATAATAATAAACACCACAGCCCATCTTTTTCAGCCATCCCTGCTGGGGAAAACCAGCCCTAACAAGTTTCATTCCATGGCCTGCCTTTCCCACAGAGGGGCAGCTTGGTGAGCCAGGAGGACGGAGGTACCTTCGCTGTCCACCCACTTGAGGGTGAGGGGATGCTCCTGGGTCAGCCCACACATGTCCCGCACCTCCTCGCAGAGATCATCGAAGGTCGTCGCCGCGTCCACGCTGGTGATCAGGATGTCCCTGGGGCAGAGGGGACATGCACGTCAGTCACATTTGAATGAGGCTAGTTATTGATTAGACAAATTAAAAGTTCCCCAAAGACAACCTGGGAACCACTAACCATGGATTTTTTTGTTTTTTGGCGGTACTGGGGATGGAACCCAGGGACATTCTACTTCCGAACTATACTCCCAGCCCTATATTTCTCTACTTTGAAACAGGGTCTCACTAAGCAGCTGAGGCTGGCCACAAACCTGTGATCCTTCTGTCTCAGCCTCCCAAATACTGGGATTAAAAGCCTGCGCCACTACGCATGGCCACGAACCATAGTTTTTAAAAATCACCACTGGAGCCAGGCGTGGTGGCGCACGCTTGTAATCCCAGCATCCGGGAGGCTGAGACCGGAGGATCCGGGTTCGAGGCCAGCTTCAGCTACCTAGTAAGGCACTCCGCAACTTAGTGAGACCCAGTTTCAAAATAAAGAATAAAAAATAGGGCTGGGGGTGTAGCTTGGAGGTAGAATGCCACTGAGTTCAATCCCCAGTACTGCAAAAAAAAAAAAAAAAAAAAAAAAAATCACCACTGGAGCTAGACATGGTGGTGCATGCTTGTAATCCCAGTACTTTGGAGACTGAGACAGGAGGACTGAAGTTTCGAGGTCAGTCTCAGCAACTTAGTGAGGTCCTTAGCAATTTAGTGAGACCCTATTTCAAAATAAAAACAGTAAAATAGGTCTGGGGTATAGCTCGGAGGGAGAATGCTCCTAGGTTTAATCCCCAGTACCACAAAAAAAAAAAAAAAAAAAAAATCATCACTGGGAACTAGGTGTCTTACAAGGTTGCTGAGGGTCTCACTAGGCACACCTTAGTGAGACCCTCAGCAACCCTGTAAGACACTATTTCAAAATTAAAAAAAAAAAATTCTCGGAGGCCGAATGCCCCTGGATTCAATCCCCAGCACCACACACACACACACACACACACACACACACACACACACGGTTGGGGATGTGGGGATGTAGCTCAGAGATAGAATGTCTCTAAGGTCAATCTCCAGTATAAAAACAAAAACAAAAAAGCCACCGCAAGGAACTGGGTGTGGTGGTGCAGAGGCTGAAACAGAGGGATCTCAGGTTGGAGGCAGCTTCAGCGATACAGCAAGACTCAGCAACATTGCGAGATCCTGTTTCAAAACAAAAAACTTTAAAAAGGGCTAGGGGTGTAGCTTGGAGGGAGAATGCCCCTGGGTTCAATCCCCAGAACCCCTACACGCGCACGTGCACACAATCACCATGGAACACCCTCAGAAGGCGCCCCCTAGTGGACTCCAGGCAACTGCTCCAGATTCCGGCTAGCCCCATGGGGGGGGGCGGGGGTGGCCGGAGTCAGTATGAGCCCATGGGCTTCGTTAGGGTCAGAGGACCCAGTCAAACTTTCCCCCAAACCTGGAGGGTGCAAAACACAGCCTCATCCCTGGAAGCAGAAGCTTCAAGGGGGTGTTAGAATTCAATAATTAAATAATCAATGGCGGCTTTTTTAAGCCCTGAAGGGATGACTCAATCAACCTCGGTGCAACGGTGACGCAATCCAGGCTCATTTTTTGGAAAACCAAGTCACAGATCACTGCCTTTTTCCTTTTCATCCCCAAATGGGATCTGAAGCTGGACCCCTCGTTTCCCTCGTCTCCTCCCATGGGGAGAAGGGGCGTGCTCAGGTGCAACTTATTTTTACTGCAATCCAAGCAGGGACCACACCTTTGCCAAACTCACTGAAGTTGCAAGAAAAATCTACCCATATGTGACACCCACAGAGCACAGGGCCTAAAAAAAGAAACCTGAAGAGCTCTGAAACACCCCAAACAACAGAAATAGAGGTTCTGCTTGGTGTTAACCCCCTGGCTTCCCCGCCGGGCTGTCTGAATTCCAGCAAACAAGCCTTGGTGAGCAAAGTCTTTGTCCTGAGACAATGAATTTGCAGCAACCAGGGTGCAGATGGCAGGCTCTGTAGGACACGCAGGGAGGGGGCCCTCAGCCGCCCACCTAGCACCTGCACCAAGTACCCTGCACTCTCCACAGGCGCTAACCCAGCGTGGTCACGGCAGCCCGTAGAATCATGGCAGATGAGGAAACTGAGGCACATAGGAGCCCTCCGGCTAATCAGTGAGGGCTCCAGAGTCCAAGCTCCCATCCCACACCTGTCACCTGGGACCCATACCACCTGACCCAGCACCCACCAGTCCTGCCACCAGGAACTCCTGATCAACCATCTCTTCACCCTTGGCCTCTTCCCGCTCCAAGTGGAGGCTACCCTCTGCCCCCAAGCCCTCAGCGCCTGGAGAACAGGTGGGCAGCTCCTGGGAGACCCCGGAGCTCTGGAAATGTCCAGTAAGAGCTGGCCATCATCCGGCCCCATCCCAGTCCTGAGTGAAGTGGCCACTCAGGAGATAGCCCTGGGCAGGCCACATGGCTGCTCGTGCCTAAGGCCCAGGGCTCAGCACTGCCCCAGCCGAGTGCCCCGCCTGGACACTGAGGGCCACTGGAGGTAACACCAGCCCGGCTGACCAGCCTCCTGAACCTTGGAACAGCTGGGCGTGGCGACACACGCCTGTAATCCCAGTACTTGGGAGACTGAGACAGGAGGATCGCAGGTTCTTGGCCAGCCTCAGCTACTTAGTGAGGCCCTCTGTAACTTAAATAAAGAATAAAAAATAGGGGAAGGGGATTTAGCTCAGAGGTAGATGCCCCTGGGTTCCATCCCCAGTACCGCACGAAGACAAAAAAAAAAAAAAAGTTCGGAACACAAGTCTGAGCAGGAAGAGAGTGAGAAGAGCCAGCAACCTGGGAGGCAGGGTCTCCAACCCTGGCTCCTCTGCAACCTCAGAAAATACAGGTGCTGCCCAATCTCAAACTCTTGGGTGAGTGTGGCAGGGGAGGAGCCAGGCCCCGACCTCCGACCCCAGAGGGTTGCAGAGATGGTCATCACATCATTCTTGACTAAGAACAGGTTTCAGAGCCTGGCATGGTGGTGCATGCTTGTACTCCCAGTACTTGGGAAGCTGAGATAGGAGGATCACAGGTTTGAGGACAGCCTCAACAAATAGGGAGACTCTCATCAACCTAATAAGACCCTGTTTCAAAAATAAAATAGGCCGGGTGTGGTGGCACAGGCTTGCAATCCCAGTACTTGGGAGGCTGAAACAGGAGGATCCCGGTTCCTGGCCAGCTTCAGCTACTTAGTGAGGCACTCTGAACTTAGTGAGACCCTGTTTCAAAATAAAGAATAAAAAATAGGACTGGGGGTATAGCTCGGAAGTAGAATACCCCTGGGTTCAATCCCCAGTACCGCAAAAAAAATAAATGCATGCATACATAAATAAAATAGGGCTGGGGGTGTAGCTCGGTAGTAGAGTGCCCCGGGGTTCAATCCCCAATACCAAAATAAAATAAAATAGGGCTAGAGGTGTAGCTCAGAGGTAGAATGCCCCTGGGTTCAGTCCCCAGTACCAACAAACCCAACCAGCTTTGGTGTGGCCCCATGTCCTCCCTTGGGGGCATCCTCACCCCAGGTTCCTCCAGCTGCTTTCCTGGACAGAATTCCACTCACAGCCCAGGGCTTTGGAAACCTGAGGACTGATCCCCCAGCCCCCCATCACTATGTGGGGTCTCCAACCCTGGAGAGGCACTCTGCAGGCGCGCCCAGGAAAAGGGGGAGCGGGGATGGGAAGATTCTCTCCACGGAGGGGGACAGGCATGGAAGAGAGGGAAGTGGAGACTACTAGGGAGGGACCAAGGAAAGGAGAGAGGGCTGGGGAGAGGAGGAAGGGACGGGAAGAGAAGGGAGGGAGGAGTGCCGAGGGGAGGGGCAGAGAGGAAAGGGAGGAAGGTGAAGAAGGAAGAAGAGAGGAAAGAGGGAGGGTGGGAGTGGGAAAAGAGGCCAGGTGTGGGGGGGTCCACCTCCTCTCCCTGGGAACCAGAGTCCACAGGTTGAATTTCGCTGCCAGTAACCGAGCACTCCCCGGGGGCCCCAGCGAGGGGAGGGGCAGGCTGGTGGTTCAGCCCTGCGGTGGGTCGGCAGGCGGAAGGAGCCGGTGGAGCTGGCCCGGGGGGAAGAGGCTGGAGGGAGTGGCGACCCCCCCCCCAGCCCTAGGGTGTGGATCCTCTCCTAAGGATCTCCTGGGAACGTATACGTGGGAAGGGGATGGCAGTCCTCTCAGATGTTGGCACGTGGTCAACACAGAACCGGCACCGCCAGGAGGCTCCCAGGACCCAAAGACACTGCATGGCTTCCAACTGTCACCTCCAGGCCGGACCTTTACTAAATTCTTACAGTAGGGCTGGCCATCGGGTCCCCCAGAAATCCCTCTTCCCCCGGCTCTGCCGCCACCACCACCCCCAGACCCACACCAAAGGGGAGACGGTGGGCTAGAGAGGTCCTCAACACTCCAAAGGGAGAGAACCAAGTTTCCTCGTCAAAGCCGGGGTCAAGCGGCACCTGAGGCCTGACCTCCCCAGGGTCAGAGGGCACTCACTGCCCAGGAGGGGGCCACCGACTCAGGGAGACAACATCCCACCCACCTCGGTGGCCTGTCCTTGCCAAGGACTGGCCAGGGGAGAGCTCAGTTCACCCTCGGGGCTGCCTTGCGGTAAGCTCCGAGTTCCCAGCAGAAGTACCAGTTCCAGGTCCCAAAGACACAAGAGGCAGAAGAAAGAGGCCGATGTGCCATCCTCCCCACCCTCTACACTACGCACGGGGCAGCGACCCTGGGACCCTTCCCTTGGGCCTGGGTGACATGCCACCAGGGCGCGGCGCCCCCTCCAGCGCTCCCCGGGGAGCCAGGAGCTGCCCCACACGGGGCCCCTCTCCCAATTTACAGAAAGAGGGGCGGAGCCCCGGGCGCCATACGCAGACCAGCCCCAAAGCTGGTCTCCGGCGATCTAATGCTCCCCCAAGGCAGGGAGCCCAAACCGCCCAGGAGCCCTCTTCGCACCACGCGGCACCCGCGCGCGGCCATCGCAGGATCCTTGGCTTTCTTAAACCGAGACGTCTTAACTCAGAGGGCAGCTTAGATAACCCCGACTTTTTGGAAATCTGAAGTTTTCAGTTTGCTAAAAAACTTTTAGTCCTTACAAGTTTGTGGCCTCAATGACCAACTCTCCGGTGAAAATGTCAGCAGCGACGGAGCAGAGCGCACGCAGCGCGGCGGGTAGACGCGCAGGGAGCCCTGGACGCCGAGGGCAGCCCGCGCAGCGAGCCGCGCCGATCCCCGCGGGGACACTCAAGGGCGCCCGGGGCCGCCGCCCGCGCCACCGCGTCGGGAGCCCGGGGACCCGCGAGGGGCTGCGCCCCCCCTCCCTCGCCCGCCCGGCGCCCGCGCAGCCCCGACGGCCGGCGGTGGACACCCGCGCGCTCACCCGCTGTAGTGCGCCTTGAGGCGGACGCGGCCGCCGCTCCCGTCCATCTTGGGCCCCGTCCTGCTGGGCATGGCGCGCTGGGCTGGCCGCGGTCAGCGCCGTGCCCCGGGCTGTCGGGCCATGGCGCAGGGCGCCCGGGGAGGTGGACGGCGGAACGCGGAAGGGAACGCGCGGCGCCCGGGACCGACGGCGCGACCCCTGCAACTCCGCGGAACTTGGGAGCGGGCGGGGCGGGCGGGGGGGGGGGGGCGCGGCCGGCGGGGGCGCGCAGGGGAGGGGGCGCGCACGGAGCCCGGCGTCCGGCGGGGGGCGGTGTCCGAGCACGGCCGACTGGGCCAGCCGGCGGCCAATCCACCGGGCGGGCGGTCCGGGGGCGGGGGCCGCGGCACCTGCGGCCAATGAGGGCGAGGCGGGGCCGCCACCTGAGCCAATCCTCGGGGGACCGCGCGGCCGCGGCCCAATGGCGCGCGCGGGGCGGACTACCTGTCGGGCGGGGCGCGGCCACCTGCGGCCAATGGGAGCGCGCGCGGCGCGGCTCTGCCCGGCAACGGGCGGGGCGCGGGCCTCCCGGGGACTGGGGCCGCGGCGCCCAGGTGCACGCTCTCGGCCCCTGCCCGACCCAGAGAGTGGAGACTCCAGCCGTCGGCGCTACGGAGCCGGGCGATGGAGGCGAGCGCGGGGATGAGGCGCTGGGCTAGCACCGCGGACAGGGGTGGGACAGGGGTGTCCCGGGACTCGGCGGGCGGCCGAAAGGAGCTCCGCCCCCAGAGGGTCGGGCGACACAGCAGCTCAGACCCTGGATCCCCGAGGACGCGAGGATCTGCGAACCTGGCCCAGGTCCGGGCTCTGCTGGCCCTCCTGCCCCTGCGGAAGCTAAGGTGGTCTGCACTCGCTTTCTGCTCAATTCCTGGACGATCCTAAGGACCTCTCAGCCTTTCGTTTTCACCCCACGGCGCCTCCTTGGTGCCAGGCACGGGGGTGACCCTGGAGGACTGCTTGGATGGATAGTCCCTGTGCTCCTCGACTTCTGTTCTCCCCAGTGACGGGTGGCGTGCAGAGGCACTGCTGACAGCCTGCCCTCGCCTACTTCAAGTGCGAAATTCTTCCTTCTTAAAAGCCCTTGCAGCCAGGGCGTGACAGCGCACGCCTTAATCCCTATACTAGGGATTAGGCTGAGACTAGAGAATCACAAGCTGAAAACCAGCTCCAGCCAGGCGTGGTGGCGCACGCTTGTAATCCCAGTACTTGGGAGGCTGAGACAGGAGGATTCGGGTTCACTGCCAGCCTTAGCTACTTAGTGAAGCCCTGTTTTAAAATAAAGAATAAAAAATAGAGCTGGAGGTGTAGCTCGGAGATAGAATGCCCCTGGGTTCAATCCCCAGTACCACAAAAACAAGACAAAACAAACAAAAAACCAGCCTCAGCAACTTAGACTGTCAGCAATCTAGTGAGACTCTTTCCAAATAAAAAGATAAAAATAGGGCTGGGGATGTAGCTCAGAGGTAGGATGCCCCTGGATTCAACCCCCAGTGCAACACACACACACACACACACACACACACACACACACCCTTGCACCGCTAAGTGCCCATTTCTGTACAAAACCCCTGCCTAGAGCCGTGGGCTCCTTATCCCCATCTGGTTCACCTGTCACTTTCTTTGTGTGTGTGTGTGTGTGTGTGGTACTGGGGATTGAACTCAGAGGCATTCTACCTCCGAGCTACACCTCCAGCCCTATTTTTTATTCTTTATTTTGAAACCAGGTCTCACTAAGTTGCAGAGTGCCTCACTAGGTAGCTGAGGCTGGCTGCAAACCCGGATCCTCCGGTCTCAGCCTCCCGAATGCTGGGATTACAAGCGTGCGCCACCACGCCCGGCTCTCACCTGTCACTTTCTGTGGAACACAGTCCCTTCACTGTCACCACCCCATCCCATGCTGGAAATACAATGGTGAGTCCTCACACTTTCTCCTGGCTCACCCAGACTGCTGCTCTCTCCAAATCTCCTTCTACCCCTCCTTCCCCTGGTCACAGCCTTTAAAACCAGGGTGCCCCAGGCCTTAGCCCCTGGTGGCTTCTGACCCCAAGTGCAGAGGGCTCTCCTGGGCCTCAGACTGGACCTCATGACCACCCCCTTCCTATCCCCTACACACCTGCATCCTCTTAAAAACTCTCCTTCAGCTACTAGTGCCCCTGCCATCTTTCTGGGGCTCAGCCTCAAAACCCTGGAGTCACCTTTAACACCCCATTTTCTGTGTGTGTGTGAGAGAGAGACAGACAGACAGACAGACACTGCAGGATTGAACCCATGGACATTCTACCTCTGAGCTACACCCACAGCCCTTTTTATTTTGAAACAGGATCTTCCCTGCATTGCTGGAGGCGGGTGTCTCACTAAGTTGCTGAAGTTAGCCTTGAACCTGCAATACTCCTGTTTCGACCTCCCAAATACTGGGATTACTGGCGTGCACCTGGTTTAACTCCTGTCCTACTCCCTGGAGCTTCCTCAAACATTGGCCCAACATAACTGAGCCCCATGTGAGTAGTCTGTCCCCCCACTCCCACTCCCAGGACAGCTCTGTGTCCCCAGGGCCTCACCCAGCTGGCACGAGGGGGAAGGAGGCACAGGCAGGCATGGTGGTGAGCAGTGCTGCAGCCCACCCTGGATGGAGGCAGGAGTCCTGAGGCCACCTGTCCCCACCCCACCCCCGTGCCTGGCCCTGCAGATGACCCCATGGCCAGAGGCCACTCGGGCACACGACTTGGAACACCTCCTGATGGGCAGGGCAGGGCAAGGTCTGGCCCTGGTGGGCAGAAGCTCCCCAGAACTCCCTGCATGGCTCTGATCCAAGGAGGCAGCCGGGTCCTGGCCCAGTGCTCCTGCCCACCGCAGGCAAAAGGGCCAGCGGGTGTCCTCTCTGTCCACTGAACACAGAAGCCCGGCTGAGGAGGCCCCGATGGGCAGCTCCTGCCTGGAATTGGGTCTAGGGTCCCCAACAATCACCCAGTCCCAGCAAGGGAAGCCCCACCCCTGTCCCCACCAGCCACACTGGAGGGGACCACGGGCTGGTGTTTGGGGGTGGAGGAGGGAGCAGGCTCCTAACCCTGGCCTGAGGCCTGGGGGTGGGGAAGAGAGAACTGAGGGTCCCGCCCCCCCCCCCGCCTTTCCTGCCCCCACTCCTTCCTCCAGAGGGCCCCTGGGGGCAGAGGGTGCAGTCCTGAGGGACAGACAGCCCAGCTGGCAGGATGGTACCACCATGGGTCCCCTGGTCGCCTGGCAACAGATGCAGTGTTTGTTCCCCAATTCCTGGACCCTCGGGGTCAGGCTGGGTGTCTGTCCTACCCCCACAGCCTCTCTAAGCACTGGGGATGGGAAAGGGAACTGAGGAATGGGCGGCGGGCCCCGGGAGGGTGGGGCTGCCAGCCTCAGGGGAGGGAGGGCAGGCCACAGCCAGCCCCACCCGGTCCCCTGGGTCATACCAAACTCAGCCAGTGGCTTAAGGCAGGTCTCACCAAATTCAATCTGCGACTTAAGCCAGGTTTTAAGACTCTCCCTGGGGCGTGTGGGGCGTGGAGGTGACCCTTGGAACTGAATGAGGCGGGGCAGAGGAAGTGACCAGGTGACCCTTGAAGCAGAGCAGCGCCCCAGGCGCCTGAGGGCGGGTCCTTTCCACCAGCAGATTCCACAGTTCAGATTTCACACAAAGATGTCACATACTTCCATTACCACAAACACCAGTCATTTCCCACATGGGGAATGTTAGCAGGTTATAAAAGCCACGGGGCGCATGCCGACAGGTCCAGGTGGTGGAGCCCGTCCAGGGAGGGCAGGTGGGCGGCCAGCCTTCCTGTCTCCTGGGACCCTCGGGTGGGGGGCGCTTCCCACTGGGTGTGGGAGGAGACTGGGCAGGTGGTCCCTAGCCAACAGGGCAGTGAGGGCTAGGGCAGGACGGGGACACCCTGGCCACTCTGACCTCCTAGGGCGGTGGCTCCGCAGGTGGCACCAGGGTTACCCACAGAGCTCTCTGGTAAAAGTCCTGGTGATTAGCTTCTCCCACGAGATGGGGCCTGGAGCCCAGTGTGCTCAGCTCACAAGCTGCACGGGGACTGCCCAGAAGCTGGTGTCTGTCTCGCAGAGTCCTGGGGGTCCGAGGGAACTGGCCCTTCCCCCAGGTGTGAGGCCGCCATGGGCAAGGCCTGGAGAGGACCTCACCCACCGCAGGAAGGCCTGAACGGCTGCTGGCAGGAGCTTGGCACTCACACCTGCCAGACGGCCCCACGGCAGATGTTTCCTCTCTTTGTCAGAGATCATGGGATTTGGAGAAATTGGCTCACGTGACAACACCCACTTCATTCATTCACTCATTCATTCAAGGGGTGTTGATTGAGGACCAGCCAGGTGCCAGGAGTTGTGCCGGGGGACAGTGTGAGTTGGGATTGTGCGGGCTGGGGGACAGGCCCCTGTCGGTGGTTCACACAGGCCTGCAAGACCGCAGCTCTGCCAGGAGTGGGGAGACCAGGACCTAGGAGAGAGGCTGGCCCTCGGACCTGAGGACACGAGAGCGTGTGCGTGGGGCGGGGGGTGGCGTGCAAGGCTGAGGAAGCGCTGGAGTGGAGGCGGGTGGGAGCTGGAAATGATCAGGCAATGGCTCAGGAAGGCTTGTGGGCACGCTCGAGAGCAAGTCTGTCTTCACCTGCTTCCCCGTGTGTCCGGACACACCATGCGTCTCGGTTGGGGGCCTGGACCCCTGCATGCGCACGTGGGTCCACATGTCTACCTGTGTGGCTGCTTTCCTGTGCGGCCACGTCCAGTTGGCCCCTGGGCTCCCCATTTGCCCTTTCCTACCTAGGATTAGATTGAGACTCCTTCCAGCCTGTAAGGAGACAGCGGGCACTGCTGACGTTGCGGCTGCCCTGCACCGCGTCCGTCCCTGGCGTCCACTCTGGGCCCTGGTGGCCAGGAGTGTCCTTCCTTCCCAGTGAGTGCACTGCCCAGCTTCCCCAGGAGGGGGCGTGAGAGGGACGCTGTGGAGGAAGGGGTTCCTGGCTGTTCCCTGCAGCAGTGCCATGACTGTAGTCCCCGTCCTGAGCCGGCCTGGGACAATGGGGTGTGCTGCCCACTGGCTCCCTCAGTGACCATGCAGCCCCGCCTCAGTGACCTGGCCCCAGACCCTCCCCGTGACCGCTTCCTGCTGACTTACCCCCGCCCAGGCCAGCCTGCCGGGTAACCCCGCAAGCTCCCCACGCAGAAGTCACCGCCCCACCCTCAAGAGCCAGGCCCAGGCTTCCTCCAGGGACCGTGTTGCACCTGCAGTCGCTGCCACCGCCCAGCCCAGCTCGTGGCAGCAGTCCCTGCTAACGTCTAGGCTGGGCCCCACGACGCAGTCAGACTGTGCGTGTTCTGCAAATCTCCATGTCTATGGAGAGCTTTCTGAGTGTCTGTCGGCATGTGTGCGTGTGTGTTCTGTGTGCGCCTCTGTGTGTGTATGTGTGTGTGTTTCTCTGTGTGTGTGTTATTCTTTGTGCATTCCTGTGTGTGTCTATGTGTTCCTTGTGTTCCTCCATATGTTCCTCTGTGTATGTGTGTGTGTGTGTAGTCCTCCTGTATGTAGAGGTCTCTGCATTCCTGTGTATTTCCGTGTTCCTGTGTGTGTGTATGTAGTCCTCCAATGTGTTTCCATGTTCTTCTCTGTGTGTGTATGTGTGTGTATGTAGTCCTCCTGTGTATTTCCATGTGCCTCTGTGTGTGTGTGTGTGTGTGTGTGTGTGTAGTCCTCCTGTGTATTTCCGTGTGCCTCTGTGTGTGTGTGTGTGTAGTCCTCCTGTGTATTTCCGTGTGCCTCTGTGTGTGTATGTGTGTGCGCCTGTACTGTAGGAAGTGCTGGGTGGAGCTGTGTCCATCAGAGGCAGGAGAGCCGGGGACGGTTTGTGTTGCTGTGTCCAGAGGCCAGAGACAGGGAGCCCAGACAAGGGGACCGAGGGGCTGGGAAGGAAGGACGGTGCTTCCCGAGCTCATCACGGCCGAGTCCAGGAGAGGCGGGGGCCACGCCACACTGAGCATGGCCAGGACTTTCGTTGGGCGGGGGCCATCTATACCGGGTGTCACCTCCCGAGGACCTGGGAGTCATGACCCACACCATGGGTGAGACGCAGGGCAGGACAGGTTTGTTTCCATTTCGGGGTCCCGGGGCCGCAGAGGCGGGGCTGGAGTGTGAGGTCCCTGCGGGGACACACGCTGTACACCTCTCCTGGGCGGTGGGACGCGCTACACAGTGGAGCCTCTCGGGGCTGCCCCGGGCAGGATCGGGGCCTGAGACAGGCTGGTCAGAGCAGTGGACACCCAGGCCGCAGGATGGCGGCTGCCGATGGGAAGTGGAGCCCGCCCCACTGCACCTCCCTCGGGGCCCGGGGTTATTTAAGACCCAGTGGAGGCTGAAGAGCCGCCAGAACCACGTCGCCATGGCAATGCCGGCACCGCTCCGGGGCTGCTTCCAGCGCTATTTTAGCCTCATGAAAATAGTCACGTTAGCTCAGACAACTACAGGGAGGTGCTGGTGGTGGGCAGGGGAAGGCGCCTGACCCCTCAGCCTGACCTCAGCTGTCCTGGTGGGGGAGCTGAGGTCCCCAGGCTCTGGGGCGTCCTGCCATCTGCGTGTGTCCCGGCTGGGCCAGCCCTTTTCTCAGAGACCCAGTCTGGTGGGGGCGGGGGCCGAGGTCGGTCATCTTCCTTCACCACTGCTAGGGGGCCCGGCTCCCGGGATGTGGACACACCGTGATCAGAAGGCACCCACCTCGTCAGGTCTGACGGGTCCGCCTCTGAGAACCATCCCCAGGAAAGACCGGACATACAAACGGCTCTGCGCCAGATGTCATCCTCGAGTTACTGCAATGTGTAGGGTGGGGGTGACCATGGCCGCAGCAGAGGGGAGACCAAGTCCAGCGTGGGGCCTTGGCCAGTGACTCCACGGCCTTTGAGATGGAGGACTGCATCTGACAAACAGGCTTCGGCCAGGCCAGGAGGAGCTGGGCCCCTGCCAGGTGTCACTGGCCCGGGCAAGCCAGCAGATGGTCCAGCAGGACCCTACCCAGCAGGGAGGCCCTAACCTAAAGGCCTTGCAGACTGTGTCCGGGCATCCATCTCCTTGGAAAGCATCCCGGCTTCCCTAGCAAAGAAGATAGGACCACATCGCCAAGAGTCGGGAGCCTCCTGTGGGCAGGGCCCCAATGTCCACCCCCACGACCCTCCCCTGACAAGCCACCTTCAGGACAGGACCACCACACCCGCCAGGAGAATGAGGCCCTCCTGGGGCATGGCTGGGCGCTGCAGCTTCCGGAGACAGGACAGCCTCCCCAGAGTCCACCGTGCACGTCTCAGCACACCTGTCCACCTCCTGTCACGAGCCCCCAGGACCCCTGAGAGCTGTGTCAGTGAGGTGACCTCAAGGCTCAGCGTAAGTTTGAGCTTCCAGGTGACACCACCCAAGCCCATCCTGGCACCACCTGTAAGTGTAGAGTTCCAGTGCCCAGGGACGTGGGGGTCATGGGGCCATCCAAGGTGGAAAACATGGCGCTCAGGGCCACCCCACCCCCAGCCAAGCTGCCTGCATAGAGCTTGTGCCCTGGGCTGTCCAGAGAGGAACTGTCCTGAAGGGCGGGCACCCAAGAGGCGCCTGGAATGAACGGATGATTCTCTAGCCTCTGCCTCTGGAATAGCTGGAATTGCAGGCGTGCACACGCAGGGGGAGGCCCTCCGGGCTCGGGGCTTCTGCTGCCCAGGTGGGGAGGGCACGGCCGCTAGGGTGGGGAACCGGCAGGACTGCAATCCTTTCCTCTGTGCAGGCCAGGAGTCTGTCCCCAGCCCTGCAGGGCCTCTGGAGCCTGACAGGGCTGTGCCCTCGGGCTCACGATCACACTCTCAGGAAGTGGGCGAGATGCTTTTGTTGTTCTTGTCATTCTGAGCAACACTCGGATAAAAAGGGGCAAAGCTGCCAGGTGCCGCAGAGCCTGTCTGTGATCCCAGCTACTCAGGAGGATAGCGGGTTCAAGGCCAGCCTCAGCAACCTAGGGAGATGGTTTCTTTTTTCTTTTCTTTCCTTTCTTCATCCCTTTTTAAATTTATTTTTCATATTTTTGTACGGGGGATTGAACCCAGAGGCATTCTACCTCCAAGCTACAACCTCAGCTTGATTTTATTTCTTATCTGGAAACAGGGTCTCACTAGGTTGCTAAGAACCTTGCTAAATTGTCTAGGCTGGCTTTGAACCTGTGATCCTCCTGTCTCAACCTCCCAAGAACTGGTATTACTAGCATGTGCCATCAACACCCAGCTCCTTTCTTTGTGGTCCTGGGGATTGAACCCAGAGCTATCCCTCTGAGCTATACCCTGGATCTATTTTATTTTTATTTTGAAACAGGGTCTCACTAGGTTGATGAGAACCTCACTACATGCTGAGACTGTCCTCAAACCTGCAATCCTCCTATCTCAGCCTCTCAAGTACTGGGATTTACAGGCATGTGCCACCAGGGTCTTGCCAGGTTGCTGAGAGTCTCACTACATTGCTGAGGTTGTCCTCGAACCTCCAATCCTCCTGTTCTAGCCTCCCAAGCACTGAGATCGCATGCATGAGATTAAAAATTAAAAAGGGAGGCCGGGCGTGGTGGCGCACGCTTGTAATCCCAGCATTCGGGAGGCTGAGACCGGAGGATCCGGGTTCGCGGCCAGCCTCAGCTACCTAGTGAGGCACTCCGCAACTTAGTGAGACTCGGTTTCAAAATAAAGAATAAAAAATAGGGCTGGGGGTGTAGCTCGGAGGTAGAAAGCCCCTGAGTTCAATCCCCAGTACCGCAAAAAAAAAAAAAAAAAAAAAAAAAAAAAAAAAAAAAAAAAAAAAAAAAAAAAAAATTAAAAAGGGAGCCAAACCTGGTGGCACTCTCCTATAATCCTAGTACTTGGAAGGTTGAGACAAGAGAATTGCAGGTTTGAGGCCAGCCTTGGCAACTTAGTGAGAGCCTGTTTCTTTTTCTTTTTCTTTTCTTTTCTTTTTTTTTTTTGCGGTACTGGGGATTGAACTCAGGGGCATTCTACTTCTGAGCTATACCCCCAGCCCTATTTTTTATTCTTTATTTTGAAACAGGGTCTCACTAAGTAGTGGAGGGCCTCACTAAGTAGCTGAGTCTGGCCTCGAACCCAGAGCCTCTGGTCTCAGCCTCCCAAATGCTGGGATTACAAGTATGTGCTACCATGCCCGGCTGAGAGCCTGTTTCTTAAAAAAAATAAATAAATAAGGGTTGGGGTATAGCTTAAGGGTAGAATGTCCTTGGGTTCAATCCCCAGTTCCACACAAATAAAATAAAATAAATAGCTCAATGGCTAAGTACCCCTGGGTTCGATTCCCAGTATTGCTAAGGGGGGGGGGGAGGGCAAAGCTGATGCTGCCAGGTTCTGGGCTGATTTTCCCACCTCTGCCCCATGTCCTGAGGAAGGGGACCCCACAGGGAAGAATGCAGAATACACCCCAGAGGGCCTGTGGTTAATGTGGGAGCGACCCCAGGAGGTAGGAATGAGGCAGCTCGGAATTGTCCTGCTGATGGGATGCCACAGGGAACCACCGGTTCCCACCCCCATGGGTCCTGGTCACCTTTGTTAAGGTCCAATCACAGCAAAGCTGAAGATGTTGAGGCCCAGGGAGTCTAAGCGAATTGCCCAGGCTGTATAGACAGTAAGTGAATGAGGCGGAGTGGGACTCCCAGCAGGATTGCTCCAGAGCCCACACTGGAGCCCCTATCATAGGACCACCAAAGTAAGAAGTCATGTACTCAGAAAGCAAAAGAGCCAGGCGTGGGGACACACACTTGTAATCCCAGTACTTGAGAGGCTAAGACAGGAGGATCCGGGTTCGAAGTCAGCCTCAGCTACTTAGTGAGGCCTTCCGCAACTTATTTTTCAAAATTAAAAAAAAAAAATAATAAGCCGGGCGTGGTGGCACACGCTTATAATCCCAGCATTCGGGAGGCTGAGACCGGAGGATCCGGGTTCGCGGCCAGCCTCAGCTACCTAGTGAGGCACTCCGCAACTTAGTGAGACCCAGTTTCAAAATAAAGAATAAAAAATAGGGCTGGGGATGTAGCTCGGAGGTAGAATGCCCCTGAGTTCAATCCCCAGTACCGCAAAAAAAAAAAAAAAAAAAAAAAAAAAAAAAAAAAAAAAAAAAAAAAATAATAATAATAATAATAATAATAGGATTGGGGGTATAGCTTGGAGGTAGAATACCCCTGGGTTCCATCCCCAGTATCACAAAAAAAAAAAAAAAAAGAAAGAAAGAAAGCAAAAGAGAAAAGCATGCTTGTTTTTTTCCTACATGGTCACTTTTATTAACCTGGACCCCCCCGGCCTGTTGGTTACAGATGCTTTGGGTGCCTGTGCCACATCTACTCAGACTGCCTCTAATTTTAGAGCACCGGGCAGCATGTGCCCCAAACACATGGACAGCGTCTTATCCAGGGCCCCAGCTCCATTGCTCTTCTGCCTCCTGGCTTTCTCCGTCCCACTGCAGGGAATCTGGAGATGGGGGGTTGACAGCCTTGGGGGTGACCCAGGACCCATGGGGATGGGAACTGGTAGATCTCCACACAGCACCCATCAGCAGGACAATTCCGAGCTGCCTCATTCCTACCTCCTGGGGTCACTCCTCACATTGACCACAGGTCCTGAATCCCTTATTTCAGGTCGCTTTCACAGGTCCCAGGGTTAGGACTTGAAATGCTTTTGGGGGGCCCCACTCAACTCATTATGCTTGTCCCCTTCAGAAGCCCACTGCACCCAGGACCAATGAGTGGGACCAAGTCTCAGCACAGCCTTGCAGCTGCAGGCAGCCACTTACTGCTACTGCAGTCCTGGGTAACCTGTCCTGGCAAAGAATTTCCTAGGAGCTGGGCGTGGTGGCGCACGCTTATAATCCCAGTACTTGGGAGGCTGAGACAGGAGCATCGCAGATCAGCTACTTAGTGAGGTCCTCTGCAACTTAGTGAGACCCTGTTTCAAAATAAAGAGTAAAAATAGGGCTAGGGGTGTAGCTCAGAGGTAGAATGCCCCTGAGTTCAATCCCCAGTACTGAAAAAAAAAAAAAGAATTTACTAGGGTCAAGGGTGAGAGCGGCCTGGAGCACGTTGGATGAGGGCAGCTTATTGATACGAAAGCACTGACTTCTGAGGATTCAGCACCCAGCAAGGTGGAATGAGTCCTAATACAGGTGAGGCAGCTCTTCGAAGCTGAGACATGATGGCAGCCAACACACACGGCAGAGACCCTGGAATGTCTGGAAGAGTATGAGGAAGAGGTCTGCTGTGGACGGAATGCTTAGGTTCCCCAAAACGCAGAGGTTGAAACCTAACACTCAGTGCGATGGCGTTTGGAGATGGGCCCCGTGCCCGCAGAGGCTGAAGGATGCAAAGGGATGAACTACGGGTCCAGCTCGTAGTTGACCAGAGGGGCTCACACCCCATTTCTTACATCCGTAGTGGGATGGGTTTACTCGCAACCCATCATTTCCTGACCCTCGTGGTCGAAAGGGCCAGGCCCAGTCTGCATCTGTGCTGACCTGGGCAGAGAGTGACCGAGGTTGAGGCTCACTCTGCAGCCCTGTGCAGGTGACCCGGCAGGAGTGGCCATTCTGGTGGGGAGGCCTGGTTAGCACAAGGAGCTCATGGGGACCAGGAGGAGAAGTCTCTCCTTTCGAAATCAGTGCTCCGTGGACACAGGGTGGACAGCTGCCCCAGTGATGGCTGGGCGAGGGCAAGGCGGCTGAGGTCTGCCCTGACAGGCCTGGGTCACTGCACTGGACACACCTAGGCCTGCAGGAGTACTGGCCAGGGATAGGGGGATGGTGATGTGTCCAGTGTGGCCTTATGCTGCGGGGCTACCTGCAGCATAGGGACACCGGAATGTCCTGCCAAGCCAGCCCTCTGCTGTCTTTTTTGGTGGCCGTTGTTGCAGTGTGGCTGTCACCTTGAGAAGCCAGTCACAGCTGAACTTAAGGCGGCACCTGAGCAGGTGTGAGCAATGCAGGGGGTGGGGGCTCCCAGCGCCCAAAGCCCGCTGGCAGTGCCAGGTCTAGCCAGGGGCCTCCACTTAGCTGCACTCCATGGCGGAGAGGAGGAGCCGATGGACAGATGCCCCAGGAGACAGGGACCTTGCTGACCCAGGTCATGAAGCACATCCCCAGCCCTCCTCCTTCCCCGACCCTCCCTCTCCGGACTCTGTGGCTGTTTCTGGGTCGCCCTCTGGATGGAGCTAGTGTCCCTAGAATGCTGTCCACCCAGAACCTCAGAATGCAGCTTCATCTGGAAACAGGGTCTTTGCAGATGTGGCTGTCTGAGGCCGGCCATACTGAAGCGGGGTGGGCCTTAAATCCAACGAGAGTTGCCCGGTGAGAGGAGTAGCGACAGAGACCGACGCCACACAGTGATGGGGAGAGATCAGGGCGGTGCGTCCCCCATCCAGGGGCACCAAGATGGCTGTGCCACCAGGAGCCGGAGAGGCCTGCAGACTCTCCCCAGCCAGGGAGCCCTGCCTGCAGCTGGGGCTTTTGGCCTCCAGGGCTCGGATAGAGCGGATTCCCTTTGTGTGAAGCCCTCTCATTGTGACACTTCCTTACAGTAGCTGTAAGCAACCAGGATCCTCACCGCAAATAAACTTCCTGCCCCAAGTCCTTGTCTAGGCCCTGCTTGAGGGGGACCCAGAGGGAGACACGCCTCTGTGCAGCCCCCACGCAGTGTGGGGGCTGCCAGCCTCACTTTGAGAGGAGGGGCAGGGTTGGGGCTTGCTGCAGAGAGAGAATCTGGGTGCTGCACGCCAGATCCTCTCACCCACCTCCAGCCTCAGGGAGCTTCAGGAGCCAGCATTCACAGCACACCTTCCAGCCTCCGACAGAGGAGGAAGCCAGCCACCCCCAAAGACCTGTGCCTGCTGGGAGGAGGTGCCTCCTGCCCACCAGCCTCGGCCCAGGTCACCGTGTCAGGGAGCCCCGACGTCCTCTTCCTGAGCTGGCTCCTCTCAGCTGCAAACTTTGATCCGCCCCTGGCCTTCAGTATGCTCCTGTCATCTCCACCGGAATAGAAGCCGGGGTTTGAAAAGCATCCGTCCTTCCCATCCTTCCTCCTGGCCCTCTAAATATGTGGGCAGAAATAGCAGCCTGCAGGCTGGAGGCAGTGATTGCTGGTTGCAGAATCAGGCGAAGGCTGCTGCCCGGGTGGGCCTGGCTGCGTGGGAGCCCAAGGCAGTCTCAAAGGCCGGCTTTAAATAGCTCCCCGTGGGTACACGCTGCAGAAACAGGGCAGCCTGCGGGCGGCAAGGAGGCGGGGCCGAGGTGGGCGCAGGGGCGGGGCAGCTCCTGGCATGGGCGGGGGGGGGGGATCAGCCTGCTGGCCTCAGGGTCTGGGTGAGCCCAGCAGCTCCGTGAACTTGAACTCATCCCTCTCCCCAAAGGCCCACGACAGGAGCTGACCCAGCCTGCCTTCCTTGGGCAGGACCCTCGCTGACCCTGGGGTGGGAGGGGCAATAGGCAGTCTTGGACCCAGCCCGGTGGCTGCGCGTGTGCCCTCTGGGGGCTTGGGCCCCCAGCCCTGGGCAACTCTGTGGATTTTGCAGAGGTGGGGAACAGTAATCCCGCAGGAGACACAGAGCAGAGTGCAGAGGTGGAGAAGGAGGCCCTGCCCCTGGACCGAAGCAGGGACGTCCTGTCCTGGCCACTAGGAGGGGCCTGGAGCCCCAGCTGACCCAGATCCGGCTCTGCTGCTGCCCGGCCACCTGCTCTCTGCTGGCTCCGAGGCCCAGGCCTGGTGTGCAGCTCCTGGTCACACTTGGAACTGTGTCTGTCCCAAGCCCCGCAGACTCCATTTCAGCTCAGGGCAGCCTGGATGAGGAGAGGTCCTTCAGGGGCGAGAGGTCTTTGAGCTGGAGGTGGAGGGCTGAGCCCCAGGCTTGGTGGGGGCAGAGGAGCCAGTGCCCTCCTCTGCCCTGGGGAAACAGCTCGGCCCTGTGCCCCTGGCAAAACGTCTGGGCCCAGGGCAGGGGTGACTTCACAACTCTATTGGCTACAACGGCTGGGCTGTGAGGGCCACTGCTGCAGTCATGCTGTGGGCGGTGGCCGGCGGGCCTTCTTGTTGGTTCACAGTCGCCACCGAGCTCCCCAGTGTGGCAGGGCGGGGGCTGCCAGGAGAGGCAGCAGGGCGCGGTCGGTGCCGCCCTGACTTGGCTGGTGTTACCACCTCTTGAGCTGGCCTCTGCTGGGGCTGCAGCAGCAGTGGGGGACAGCGACTCTGCTAATTGCACCCTTTGTTTCCTCCATGTGGAATGACCCAGAGCCACGGAAAAGCTGGGCTCCCTTATTAAGAGCTGCCTGTCACATGCTCCAATGGCCGTGGGGTCCTCAGCTGCAATGCTGTCACCTGGGGCCTTGGTGACAGCAGCAGATGGAAAGGGGATGGGGTGTGTGTGTGTGTGTGTGTGTGTGTGTGTGTGTGTGTGTGTGTGTCCTCGGGTGGCCTCTGAGTTCCCATCACCTCATCTGGGAAGATGCTGGGCAGAAGGAACACCCGGGAACCGAGGGGATGGCGACTCCTTGAGCCTCCTCTGGGCCCCGCACCTCTGAGCTCCCTGACACCTGGACTCGGCCATGTGGCTCATCTTCCAGGAGGAGCCCCGAGCTCCTCGGCCCCAAGTCTGTCCCCAGCCCTGGAATTTCCGGAAGGTGTCTCACAAGTCTGTGGCTCCCCAGCTCAAGCTCCTGGTCCTGTCTCTGCATTTGAGCACGGGGCTCCGTCACAGCCCAGAGACAGGGAGGAGAGGGTGCCAAATGTCTGAGGCCAGGGTCACCCACGCTGCTTCTGCTCCTCCCTGAGGCCCCCAGCCCCACGCCCCTGGCAAGGACCACCTCTTTCTCAGGACCCCCACCCACATACCGCCCAGAGAGCCTGCCGTGAGAGGGGTTCATCCTAGGCCCAGGGACGGGAGCTGTGCACAGCTGCAGCAGCACAGACTGCAGCCCTGCCAAATCTAGGCTTTATTTCATGCTGGGACCAAAGAGGGCTCAGGACGCCCTTCACCGCGACAGAGGCCATCCACCCCGCCTCCTCCCTCTCTCTGATCTCAATCCCACAGAGCAAAGCCCTGGAAGTCAGGATCTGTCTGAGTCTAAAAATTCATGGCCTGGCTCAGCCAGGGGGTCAGGCCAGCTCTGCCCCTCTGTCAGCGACCGTCTCAGTCTGCGGGGGCGCGCCGGCTGGTCTTGCCCGCGAGGATGGGGTCACAGCTCAGGGAGACCGGCTTCCTCTTGTCTGGCATGGCGGTCATCCCACTTTGAGACGTGGAGAGGTTCCGGCCGCCTCCCCTGGCCGCAGAGCCACCGTGCCAGCCCTCACATGGTGTATGCTGCCCAGTAGATGACGTTGACGGCCGCAAACGCCGCGGGGAACACGGCGCGGGCATAGATGTCAATGGTGTCTGCATCGATGGGCCTGAACCTGGAGCGGATGCCCCCGGGGCCCCCCGGGCGGGGCCCCCCCTCCTTTGCCTCTCCCGTCTCCACCTCCACTGACCTGTAGGAGCCCATGAGGTTCCCAGGAACACGACACTGCCGGCGGGAGATGGCCAGCTCCTGGGTGACCCCAGCAGCAGAGAGGGAGAAGAGGACGATGGCGTTCCTCACGTCCATCTGCATGGGGGGGGGGGCGCTGAGGACTGACCCATAGTTCCCAGGGCCCTGGCTGGCCACGACTCCCACGCAGGACCCATGAGGGCAAGCAGCCACGCCCCTGCCTGCTCTCAGCAGGTGACCCGCAGCAGACTGGGGCCCAGGGCTGAAAGTGACCTCCCGGTGACCCCGGCCACACAGTCCCCTTCCTTGTGTCAGGTAGGGGTTCCGCCCTTGGTTCTGAACCCCAAGAAATGCCCACCCACCCCCTCACCTCTGCCCTGGGCTTGGTGACCTTGACTTTGGCCTTCCGCTTCTTCCTGTAGTCGGCATTGAAGTGGGCAAAGGCATACTCCACCAGGGCGGCAAACACGAAGACATAGCAGATCCAGAAGTACACGTCCAGTGCCTTGATGGCGGACGCCCGCGGCAGGGAGGAGCGGGCGCTGACCATGAGTGTGGTCATCGTCAGCACGGTGGTGATGCCTGGTGGGCACCGGCAGGCGGTCATTGCAGTACTGCCCTCTCCCCTGCCACCCCCGCTCATCAGGGCCCAGGTTCCAGAGGAGAGTCCACCCCCACCCTGAGGGACCAGGCCCGGACTGACTGGCCAGTGCCCCAGGACAGAGGGTGTGGCGGCCGGCGGCCGGGCTCACAGCTCTTGGGGATCCTGCTCCAGTTACACCCCGCCACCAGCTCCCAGGGAGGAAAGGCCAGCCTGCTCCCTCACCCAGAGACACCCTGGCGGGCACCGCTGCCTGGCTAATCCAGAAGGAGACCCAGGACATGGCGACCAGGAGCACGGAGGGCATGTAGGACTGGATGATGTAGACGCCCCGGTTCCTCCGCAGTTGGAAGTGCAGGCTGAGCCGGGGGAACTGGCCGGCTGTGGGGACAGCCTGCCATCAGGTCGGCCCAGCCCACCACTGCAGGACTGGGGGAGGGGTTCCCGGTGGACACTCAGACCACGGGGAGGCTCAGCCTTCCCCACCCAGCCCGAACAGCCTGCTGAATCAGGGATGCCCCTTGCCCTGGGTCACAAGAGAGGGTGTCCAGACACAAAGTCGGGGGGGGGGGGAGAAAGTTCAGCATTGCTGCTGGGCTTGAGTCTGCTGAATTGGCCGGAGGAGCACCCTAGATGGGGAGGGGTTTCCTGCTTTGCAGCCCCCAACCACCACCCTGGCGCAGCCCAGCTCTGGAAGGACACGGCGGCCAATGGCCCAAGCCCCACAGTCCTGGGCCCAAGAGGCCCACATGCCTTCAGGTTCCGCAAGCCAAAGAAGAGAGGGTGGAGACCTGGCTTATTGCAGGGAAACGGGTCCCAGTCCCACTGGGGCCCGGCCTGCATGGCTGATCAAGTGCCTAACTCAGCGGTTTTCCAGCTGCACCTGCGGACCCACCCAGCCGGCCTGCGGCACAGGCAGAAAGCATGAGAGCCCCAGCCGGCTCCCAGGAGGCGGCCCGCGTTACCCGACTTGAAGTTCATGGACTCCGTGGTGAAGTGGTAGCTGGTGATGGTGAACTGGGCCAGCTGCAGCCTGTCCAGCCCGTGGATCTGCTCCTGATTTTCGGACCAGTAGTAGACGATGTCCTCGGAAGAGTAGCCATCTGCAGGAGAGCCCACAGGTGGGCGCCGGGGCCTGGCCCAGCCCTGGCAGGCTCTCCACACCGGGAGCCCGAGGCAGGGGCTGACCCGGCAGCAGGGCCAGAGCAGGAGCCCTGCCAGGAGCTCAGAGGCCGGGCTCGGGGACACAACCCACACCTCCGGGCAGGCGGGTGGGGACAGGTGCTGGCAAAGTGGGGCCGCTGATGGCAGGAGCTACAGAGGGGTGCGGGCTGGCCGGGCTCCACAGCACAGCTCTCCTCGGCCCAGCTGCTCAGGCCTCCGGCCCCTCTCCTCCTGCCCAGGCTGCCCCCTCATATGCAGACCCCTCCCGGAATGCCTCTGTGTCCTGTAGCCAGGCCCTGGCCACACGGGCCCCTGACGGCCATTTCTGAGGCCCCGCCCCGTGGGAGAAGCCAGCTCCTCCCGCCCCCGAGAGCCCCTCGGCGTCCACTCACAGCTCTCCAGCTCCAGCATGCACTCCTGCTCGTCCATGGGGTACTTGGCCAGGTCCATGTCACAGGCCACCGTGGAGGTGATTCTGACCAGAGAAGCATGCCGTGAGGTCCTGGAGCCCCAGCCCCTCACGGGCAGAGGTGTCCCTACACCAGTCCAGAGGAGACACCTGCCTGCCCAGGGGCTCCCACGGCCCCAGCGGCTTCCCAGGCTCCGTTTACAAGCTGCCCGGCACCTGGGCAGAAACTGAAAACTGTCAACTTTAGAGATGTTGGCGATTCTTCCTTAAGGATTATAGAGAGCTGGATTTCATCTACTCTCTTCGTCCTTTAAAATGCTTGAGTATTAAGCTGGGTGAGGTGGCACACGCTTGTAATCCCAGTACTTGGGAGACTGGGACCAGAGGATCCAGGTTTGCGGCCAGCCTCAGCTACTTAGTGAGGCCCTCTGTAACTTCGTGAGACCCTGTTTCAAAATAAAGTATTAAAAATAGGGCTGAGGGTGTAGCTCGTGTGTAGAATGCCCCTGGGTTCAATCCCCAGCACCACACACACAAAAAAATGCTTGAGTATTTATCCAGGTTGGGGGCTTATGAGGCAGGGACCAGCCTGGCTCCCCAGGCCTTGGTGCAGGGATGGCTGGTGGCCACCGGGGAACACGCACGGGGTGCCAAGAGATCTGGTTTTCCAGGAGAAGCCAGACATTTGCATTCTGATGTAAAATCTCTTGATTTTGAAAATCTTGGTAGCTAACTCCATTTTTTGAAGGCACAAATCTAAAAACTGTGTTCAAACAAATACACGTACATGTATGTTCATGGCAGCACTATTGACAACGGCTGAAAGATAGAGGCAAGCCAGCATCCGTCAACACGTGAACAGATGCACAAAACACGCTCCATCCAGCCGGGCGTGGTGGCGCACGCTTGTAATCCCAGCATTCAGGAGGCTGAGACCGGAGGATCCAGGTTTGCAGCCAGCCTCAGCTACCTAGTGAGGCACTCCGCAACTTAGTGAGACCCTGTTTCCAAATAAAGAATTAAAAATAGGGCTGGGGGTATAGCTCAGAGGTAGAATGCCCCTGGGTACAATACCCAGTATTGGAAAAAAAAAAAAAAAAAGAATGCGGCACTGACACAGGCTGAGTGAGAGAGAGAAGCCAAGCCAAAGGGCACGCAGTGGTGGATTCCATTTGTGTGAAACGTCCCCAGCAGGCAAGTCCATGGAGACAGAGAGGGAGGTACTTGTTGCCAGGGGCTTCGGGGATAGAGAGATCCAGAGTGACTGCTTTACTAGGTACAGGTCTCCTTTGGGGGCGATGAGGTGTTTCCGAGCCAAAGGTGACGATCGCACGCACAGCCTGGTGAATACACTCAACGCCTCTCAACTGCTCACGTTAAAGTGGACAATTTAGTTACATGAATTTTGTGTGTGTGGCACTGGGGATTGGACCCAGGGCATTTACCTCTTAGCTAAATCCTCAGTCCTTTTTTATTTTGAAACAGAGGTCTCTAGCTTGCTGAAAGTCTTGTTAAGTTGCTGAGGCTGGCCTCAAATCTCTGATCCTCCTGTCTCAGCCTCCCAAGTATTGGAATTATAGGCATGCGCCACCACATCCAATATATTATGTGAACAGCGTGTGTGGAGGGGTGGGTATTAAGGATTGAATCCAAGGGCATTCTACCTCTGAGCCACACCCCCATTCCTATTTTATATTTTATTTTGAAATAGGGTCTTACTAAGTTTTCGAACCTGGTTTCGAACTTGGGATCCTCCTGTCTCAGCCTCCCAAGTACTGGGATGACAGGCATGTGCCACCATGCCTGGCTATGCTATATGAATTTAACCCCATTTAAGAATCAGAAAGGCAGTCTGCCAGCAGCCTCTGGAGTTGATATCTCCCAAGCAGCTCTGGGCGCTGGAGGGTATAACCGACATGCGCCTTGCAGAAGGACCCTGGTTCTCCAGCTCTGGAGAAACCCACAGGCCTCTGCGGGGGCCCGGGAGGGCGGAAGTGGAGGGCCCTCTGCTCACCGGATGCTGTACAGGATCACGCCGTCCGGCTGCAGCCTGATGAGCTTGTTCTCCACCGTCACGTCGTGGAACCAAGCGGACTTGGCATTCACAATGAAGGTGTCGGGGAGCCAGAGCTTGTCCACGAAGCGGCTGTCCAGGCCCAGGGTCTCGTTGGTGTGGTTGTAGGACAGCCTGCTGTCCCTCCAGCTCTGGTGCAAGAACACGGTCATGGTGTATTCCTGCCGAGGGAAGCGGGTGGCCAGGGACACGGGTCAGCCCTCGCTCCGCTCCTGGGGACCCACGGCCCAGGAGGCAGTGCCGGCTGGTACCTACCATGTTCGCCTCGGAGATGTGATCGATGCTGGCTACCTCCAGGGCAAGCGCCACATTCACCGGAGGGCCTGTGTGAAGGAGCAGGCCCCCGGGGAGGGTCTGAAGCCACGAAGCAGGGGTCCCAGCCCAGCATCCCAGCCACCCAAGCCCAGGGAGGAAGGCTAGGAGGACACACGCCTTCCACCATGACCTGGGAGAGCCAGCTCTGCTGTCTCTGGAAGTCTGGGGCTCGAGGTGCGACGGACCCATCGGGGGGCACCAGGCCCCTTTGCCAGCCCAGAGAGCAGCAGGTCCACACCCACAGCTGGCTCAGGGGGTGGCCTCACCTCCGATGCCCGGCCGGAAGTTGCGGGCATAGCCGTCCATCAAGCCGTCCAAGTTGGGGAGCCAGGATATCTCCAGGTTGGAGCCCACGTAGTCCCCGATGTCATTCATTGCTCTGAGAACACAAGGCCAACTGGTCAGCGCCAGGCAGGGCCCAGGGCCTGGGCCCGGACCCCTTGCAGGGGCTAGAGCACCCTCTGTGCACCTGGGCCGGGGGCTTGGGGAAGACCAGATGCGAGCCCCCCTCGGGCAACTTGGCTGGACTGGACCTGGGAAGCCGGGGCCTCGGCTCTTCCATCTGCCTTTCTGCTCAGCTTCCTGCCCCTCCTTTACCTGCCCAGGGGGCCCCAGAGGAGGCCAGGCGGGCGGCCTCCCCAGTCTTCACTCCTGAGTTTCCTCCCCAAAGAGGAGTCAGAAAACCCGACAAGAGCAGCCAGCGTGCTTCGCCAGGAGGCGGCTCGGGAAAAAAGAAGTGTGCCCAGAGGCCGGAGGCTGGGAAAAAGCACAGAGGCTCCTACTCTGTCCCCTCGGAAAGGCCCCCGGAGGGCCAGGCGCTCCTGGACCCAGCCTGGCTCCCGAGTAGCTGGAGTGAGCTAATTTCACAGCAGCCTGTGCCAGCCCTGAGTCTGCAGGGCCACAGTGGGCCCCCGACAGGATCCAAGATGGAACGCTGCCAAGATACAGAGGCCCAGAGCCACCCACCCTCCTGCTCCCCTGGAGGGTCCCCCAGGACCACGTCCACCCGCGACCTCGGAGTGTTACCCTATTTGGGAACAGTCTCTGTGGACGTTATTAGTTAAGATGAGGCCATAGATGAGCCTAAGTGCAGTGACTGTGTCCTTACTAGAGAACGGACGCCCAGAGAGAGAGAGAAGGTGTGCGAAGACGGAGGCAGAGGCCCAGGTGACGCGTCTACAAGCCAAAGACCGCTGGCCACCACCAGAAGCCATCTTGGATCCTGTCGGGGGCCCATGTGGCCCTGCAGAGACTCAGGGCTGGCCCAGGCTGCGGTGAAATTAGCTCACCCCAGCTACTCGGCAGCCAGGCTGGGCCCAGGAGCGCCTGGGACAGATGTCCCCTCAGACCTTCCAGAGGATTCTGGACTTTTGGCCCAGAAGTATAAGAGAATAACCTTAGCCGGGTGTGGTGGCACACGCTTGTCATCCCAGTACTTGGCAGACTGACGGGAGGATTGCAGGTTCATGGCCAGCCTCAGCTACTTAGTGAGGCCTTGTTTCACAATAAAGACTAAAAAATAGGGCTGGGGGGTGTGGCTCAGAGGTAGAATGTCCCTGAGTTCAATCCCCAGTAACATTAAAAAACAAACAAACAAACTTGTGTTGTTTTAACCCATTTGGTTTCTGATGATTTGTTACAGTACCACAAGACACCCATGCACCCTGTCCTGTGGCCCACTGGCAAAGACAGTCCACCGCGGGGGAGGGGTGGCCTCCTAAGAGTGGACAGTGGAGGGGCAGCACCAGGGGTCAATCTCAGTCATTCTTTGACTCAGTCCTATTCCCGGGGGCTGAGGAGCGACTTCAGCCCAGGCTTCCAGCTCACGGAGCCTGGCCTGAGTCTCAGGAGAGGAGACGGGGAGGGGAGGAGCGGGGCTCAGGAGCTCAGTCAGCACGACCCCGAAGACACTGCTAAGAGACTCAGGCCCAGTGCCGGGCCACCACCAGATGACCCCAGACCCTGCCACGCAGCCTGTCCAGCTCACCCCGGCCTCCCGCTTCCTCAGGACGGCAGCATCCCCTCCCACTCTGCCTGTTGGCAGAAAGCCCAGGCCCGGCCACCAGCCCCACTGCAGCCCCCTGCCCGGAGCCAACCGCTCCTCCTTCAGCCCTCAGCTCCACCCTCCCGGTCTCCCAGCCCCTCCACCTCCTCCCCAGTGCCTCCTCCTCCGGCTCCTCCCACCTGGCGGCCTCTGACCCCAGAGACCTCTAGCCCCTTCCCTTGTTCCCAAAGGCCGACCCCCCAATTCTCCATCACCTCGCTGAGTTCTGCCTTGAGACACAGCCCGTCACCCACCCCTCCATCTGTCCACAAGTATCATAAAGTGACCCTTGTCAGATCCCCCTCTGGGGACATGGCCGAGTCACAGCCCAGGCCACATGGAGGTCCAAGTCTCGGAAGGTGATAAAGTAAGTGGCTTTAGGTGTGACGGGAGCTCAGATGGAGTCAGGACTGGGCTGGCTGGGCTGGGAGCAGTGTGGGGGACAGCCTCCCTGAGAAGCGACATCAGAGTCCAAAAGGAAGCATGTGAGTGTCCAGGGGAGAGGCGGGGCAGAGAGCTCCTGACGCTGGGTGGGGAGTGGAGGGCGGGGACAGGCCTTGGAGGGCCCTGTGCGCAGGGTAAGCTGGCGACCTCCATGCGGAGTCCGGGCAGGGCTTCTGAACAAGGGCCGCGTGGGCAGATTCGTGGAAGTTTTGTTGGGGTTTGGTTTGGGTACTAGGGATTGAACTGAGGGGCATTCTACCTCCGAGCTACACTCCCAGCCCTTTTTTATTTTTTATTTTGAAACAGGGTCTTGCTAAGTTGCTGAGGGCCTTGCTACGTTGCCGAGGCTGTCCTCAAACCTGCAATCTTTCTGTCTTAGCCTCCCACACACTGGGATTATAGGCGTGTACCACCATGCCCAGCTCTAAGCCACTTTTCTTTTGGCTACTTCATTTTACTGGACTTTTGAAGAGTTTGTCTTTGAACCAAAATTTCCTTAGCTGATGAAATTTTGCACACCTCCAATCTGTCCTGTACAACCTCTTTGCTGCATCGCTGTGGGCAGGACAAGGCATCCGGCTCTGCTGCCCATTCCAGACAGACAGGCCGTCCCCATTGCCGCCCCCCAAGGCAGGCCAGAGCGGGGCTGGAGACAGGGCAGGCACTATGGCAACAAGGAGTAAGATGGCACGAAATAAAGTCCTGGCCCCTTGCAAAGCACAGCTGAGAATGCAGTGGAGTCGCCCTGGGGGCCAGGTGTCGAGAGGTTGGGTTATGCTTTATTTTTGGGCCAGCCCAGCTGCCAGCTAGCCAGCCAGGCTCAAGGCCACCGGGGCACATAGTCCTTCCTGGGCCCCGTTCCTTGCCGGTCTCAGCCAGTGATACATGCGTGTGTACTCTTCCTCCACCCCAGTCCCAGGTCCTCCCGGGGGCATGAAGGCAGGCGAGGCCAGGAGGAAGCCACAAAGCTCACCTCACAGCGGCCAGGCAATAGCCTTGGCCCTCTCCTGGGAGTGAGGAGGAAATGGCCCCCTGCCCCACATCCTTTTTCTCCCAGGATAGTGCCTGGGAACAGATGTGAAGGGCCTGGATACAGAGAAGCGGGCGCTTCACTCTGGGCTCTGGGCTCCGGGGACCCACTTTCCCTCCCTCCAATCAGGAGGCTCAGGGCAGACAGCCGCGGTGGGCAGGAGGGCACAAACTCTGCCCTTAGGGAGTTCGGTGTGGGGCAAGAAGGTCTCCACTCGGACTGGCAAGTCACAGAGACCTTTGGAGAAGGCCTGGAGCCCAGGGGTGGCCTGCGGTGGGGCATTCTTTGAGTAGATGGACAGAAGCCCAGAGCCATATGCCAGGCGCCAGGTGTCCACTCGAGTTTAGGAATTCACACTCATGGGGCAGAGTGGGCACCACAAAAATGCAGGAGCTGCCACCTTAGGCTGCTCCTCCTGTGTCATCCGGCCTCCTTCCCCTCCGGGAACCTCTGAGAAGCAAACCTGCCCCTGTCGCTCGTCTATGCCTCTGGGGACAGAAAGGAAGGTGGGTGCAGCTGAGCGAGGCAGCGGGAGGCTCCTCCCCGCAGGATCCATCCACCGTGCGCACACAAGCCCACGGATCCCGACAGCTCTGCTTTTAGAGCAACACGAGCCTCGCTAGCATCCCAGTTACCAAGGCAAAGAGGAGCTCCGCAGGCACCGCGCGCCTGGGAGATGGAGGTGCCCGAAGCCCGGGAGGGACACCCACACAGCGAGCGGTCCCGAGCTCAGGGCCTCTGCGTGTGCAGGTCTCCGGACCCGGGCCTGGTACACAGAAGTGGTACGGTGCACTCCCCTGATCCCACCAAGCCTTTCCCAGGAGGAACCGCTGGGACCCGGGCTGAACAATGAGGCAGATAGGTCCCTCTGTCCCCCGACGCCACTCCTGGGACTGAGGAAGGAGGGGGCAGCTGCCAGCAATGGAGAGGACACAAAAGCTGAGGGAAAGGAGGCCCTGCATGGACAGCACTGCGCCAAGCTGAAGGTCACCACAAGGGCTGAGCTGGCAGCTGCGTCCCCAGCCCTTTCCTCTTTGGGGACAGCCTTCAGCCCTGCCCCATGCTATGTCATCACCAGGCCAACGCCAAGAGCAGGAGGTTTGGGACTGACTTTAAAATGTGGCAAGATGGTAACTATTTTACATTAGAGAAAGAGAGGGGAGCTTAGCAGAGCACGTACCAGCACACAGAGTGACCGCTGAGGCCAGGACCGATGAGGAGGCCAGCGCCCTCCTCCCAGCTGGGGCAGGGGCTCCTGGCCTTCCTGCTCAGGCAAACAGGTACACAAGCCCTTGCCCAACACCCTGCACTCAGGATTCACAGGTTTTCAGATTTTAGTAAGAGGATATGCTGCATATACAGACTGGGAGCGGGGGTGGGGTGGGGGGTGGCAGTCTGGAGACCTTCCCAGCGGGAAATCTATACATGGCCCGTAATTAGGACAAGGAAGTCCAGAGCAAGTTCTGTGTTATCGAAGGATAGGATTGTCATTGTGGGAGTTCAGGTGTAAAACTTGAGCTGAAACTTTGGGGTTTCAGAGCCATTCGAATTTCTGACTCCCGGCTAAGTGGCTGAGGGCCTGGGCGGACAGCAGACCTCAGGCCTCCTGCATGCATTTGCAACAATGCCTTCATGCTACACCCCTCCTGGCAGCTTAACATTGGGAAAGGAGAGGGACAAAGTTCCATGGGGACTGGTGAAAGAACAGAGCCCTTCCCAGGACAGGCACTGCTCAAAGGCGAGGTTCATGGTCAGGGCCGGGTCTGTGGGCTCCAGCCCGATGCCACATTTATAGTAGATCCTAGCTAAGCCTTCTGGGCCTTCCCACCAACAGGAAATTTCTGCCCTCCTCCCCCATTATATGCTCCTGAGTGCCTGCAGCCCAAACCCAGGCTGCCATCCAGCCATTTCTGGCTTCTAAGAGTCTCCGATATCTATCGGTCAGTTGACCCTGAAGTCCAGAAGGCTGGGGACCTGTTTTGGCTGTTTTTCTGCAGCCTCCACACCAAGATGATTTTCCAAAAGACCCCTCACCACCTTCTCACAACTCCCAGCTCAGTGCTGGGACCCAAGATGCCTTGGTACCCAGCAGCCCATTTCAGATGCCAGAGAGAGTCAGCCAGGGGGCGGGACTGGGGGGGGGGTTCTTGGCGCTCTCCCGCGAGCTCTCTCTCTCTCCCCAGAGGTAGGCCCCCCTCCCCCAATAGTTAACAATGAATCCAGAGTCTCTCTCTCTGCTGGGAGGCACCTGGCTGCCATCCACCTGCACATTCAAGAGATCAGTCCATGAAATTTGAAACAGCTCCCGAAAGAAGACCCCAGAGCGTCCTGGGTCCAGGACGACACAGCGGTGACCCCTAGGATGCGCCTTCCTGGTCCGCCCGGCCCGCCGGCTCTGCTCGGCTCCCACAGGCAGCCTCCTCCCCCACCCCACCCCCAGTTGTCAGGTCTTTCTTTCCTTCTTGCCTGCAGCTCGTCCTGCCCTCCTCCCGAGCCTCAGCTCCGCGCCTGGAAGGGCACCAGCCAGGCAGGGACCCGCGGAGTGGCACGGCTGAGGACGCAGGACCTGTACACGCGAGCCAGAGGTCCCGGAGGAGCCTGGCGGGCTCGCCGCCCTGGGCTCTCCCCGCCGCGCCGCGTTCAGCACCGGGACGGCGGACAGCGCCCGGGCGGCCGCAGCAGGGTCGCCGGGTCCCGCGGCCACGGGGCAGCTGGGGGAGAGTCGGGAGAGGCGCGCCCGCGGGGTAGACCGGGGTGACGCGGGGACGAAGACTCGGGGGCAGGGTGAGCGAGGTTCGCGCCAGTCCCCATCCCGAACTCGGTGTCGGGCCGGCGAGGACCCGGCCCCCTCCCCGCAGGCGCCCGGGGCGGAGGGGCTCCCGCCGGCTCTGCGCCCCCCGACCCCCGCGCCCCTCACTCCCTCACCTGGCGCCGCGGGGCGGCTGTGCGCACAGCAGCAGGAGCGCGGGCACCAGCCAGGCCAGCGCGTCCATGGCCTCGCGGGCTGGGCGCGGGACGGTCCGGCCGCTCGGCGCAAGCAAAGTTGCTTCGCCCGCGGCCGCGCGGCGGCACCGGAGGGGCGGGAGCGGGAGGGAGCGCGGCGCGGCGCGGGGAGGAGGAGGACGAGCAAGGAGCCGCCCCGCCCCGGGGCCCGCCCGCTCCGGAACCGCCCCGAGCCGGCACTCGGCGCCCGCTGCCTCCCGCCCTCGCCCGCCCGGGACCGGTCCCTCCTCGAGTCTGCCCAGAAGGCGGCCCAGGCGCAGGACCCGGGTGGACAACGGGGAACCGACGGGCGCGGAAGAGCCCTGTTCCAGGCTCGGGGCGCGAGCAGGGAGGTCCCAGGTGCCAGGTCCCAGGTTGCGGGTTCTGGCAGCCTAGGCGGGAGCGACGAGGGGGCGGGCGTCCCTGCAGCGTCTCCAGCACCGGCTGATGGCGCGCAGGGTAGTCCTGGTCACCGGAGACCCTCGAGAGAAGGTGCAAGCGGGCGCTCTTGCCCTCCGCCGCCGTGGCCCTTCCTGCGGTCTGGTCAGAACCCACTCCGGCCTGGGAGGTGCTGATTTCTTGGGCCTGGGATGGTCAAGTCCCATCGTACCTGTCCAGGTGTCCTGGGAAGGCCTGGAAGGTGGCTGGGCTCCGACAAGGACGAGATCCGCCTTCCATGCTCCAAATGACTAAGGAGAGCCTCATAGAACTTCTGTTTAGATTCTTTTTCCTTTTGCCTGTGTGTGTTTGTGTGATACTGGGGATGGAACCCAGGGACCTTCTACCTCTGGGCTACACCCTGAGACCTATTTATATTTTTTATTTGGAAACAGGGTCTCACTAAGTTGCTGAGGCTGGCCTCAAACCCGCCATCCTCCTGTCTCAGCCTTCCAAGTACTAGGATTACAAATTGTGCGCTACCACACCCAGCTTAATTCTTTTGAAAGTAGAATTTTGCATGTTTTCCCATAAGACACTGGCCACCAACCTTAAACATCCTCCTGTCTCTTTTCATGTCTTCCAGGGACCTGTCAGTTCACAGCACTAGATGAACATCTTCCGAAAGCGTTTAAAAAGGGCAAACTTGCTCCCCGAGTGAGCCAAGTCCCCGTAGATGACGGCCCCCAGGCCAGAGCCAGGGATGGAGGGGGCCCTCCAGCCCAACCCCACGCTGGAGGAAGGTCTCCCAGACTCGATGGCCAGCTCTAAGAAGGGTCAGGCCTCAGTCTAAGCCGCCTTGTGGCCACTCCCACCCCACCTAGAGTGGATCCCACTGGTGCAGAAGCACTGACCTCCCTGCCAGGCTCCTGAGTCTGCTCTGCACAGTCCTGGGCCCTGGGCATCAGCGGGCCTGTTCCCATGGGCCCTTCCCTCACTGGGAGACCCAAGGAGCTAATGCATGAAAAAGACCCTGGCACCTTGCCTGGCACCAGGAGGAGCTGTGACACCTGTAATCTTGTTTTCATTATTCCCCCACTACAACAGGGATCTTGTCTGTCTTCCCTTCCCAGAGCCCCTCTCACGCAATGTCTCTGGCACACGAGAGGTGCTTAATCAATGCAGGAAGACTTGCAGCTCGGAGTCCCTGAGACCAGCACACCTGCTCTGGTGCGAATCTCCTTACACCGTGGGAAGATGTTCCCGAGCTTCGGAACCACGCAGCGAGGTGAGCGTGTGCAGATCTTGGGACGGATGGCCTCGGAGAGATGCTAGAGACCTCCACCTACCTGACCCAGTTCTTTCAGGGGGAGCCAGACTCTCCGGCTGTTTTCTTCACCTCCATTATCTGGGCCCTAAATTAGCCTTGAACTTTCACTGTGGAGTTGCACCAGACCAGGCTGGACAGACATCTCAGCCATTGATTTGGTTGTTCAGGGACATCAACTCGTCAACTGGATTCTTCTTCCTTGTATCCTGGAGGTAAATGTGTTCCAAAACCACGTGGAGAAGCAGGTTTAAAAAAAAAAAAAATTACCAGCCGGGCGTGGTGACGCACGCTTGTAATCCCAGCATTCGGGAGGCTGAGACCAGAGGATCCGGGTTCGCGGCCAGCCTCAGCTACCTAGTGAGGCACTCCGCAACTTAGTGAGACTCGGTTTCAAACTAAAGAATAAAAAATAGGGCTGGGGATATAGCTCGGAGGTAGAACGCCCCTGAGTTCAATCCCCAGTACTGCAATAAATAAATAAATAAATAAATAAATAAATAAATAAATAAATAAATAAAAATTACCTACAGACAGATGTGTTGGAGCACCTCTGTAATCCTAGTACTTAGGAGGCTGAGATCAAAGGATCACAGATTTGAGGGCAGCCTCAGCATTTAATGAGGGCCTCCGCAACTCAGACCCTGTTTCAAGATAAAAAATAAAGTCAGGTGTGGTGGTGTACGTGTGTAATTCCAGTATTTGGGAGGCTGAGACAGGAGGATTGCAGATTCAAGACCAGCCTCAGCAATTTAGCAAGACTCTCAGCAAGCTAGTAGGACCCTGTTTCAAAACAAAAATAAAAAAGGGTTGGGGGTGTAGCTCAGAGGTAGAATGCCTCTGGGCTCAATCTCCAGTATCTCACACACACAGACACACACACAAGAAGGAAACAAACAAACAAACAAACAAACAAAAGAACTCCCACACAGACCCATTGCTCATGACACTTCCCAAACTTGAAGCGAAATGTTTGATTTCTCCCCACGGTCTGCACATTTCATCTGGCTCTGCACTGTCCCTACTGGGCATCCCCGTCTGGATGTGAAGAGTGGGAATTTTCATACTCCTTCCTCTTCAAGATTTTCGGGAATTAGTTTGCCTCCGTTTCTGAGCTTCGATTCCATCCCACCGACATGTGTAGACAGACATCACTCAGCCTCATCTTTAGCTCCATCCAGGGACGCTCCAGCTGCCAGAGTACCAGGAAGGCCAGCCGGGGAACAGGCTCACCCACGGGCCAGGAGCCAGAGCCTCCATCCTGCAAGGCCAGCCCTGCAGGAATTCCGCCCCGCCCCCTCCCTTTGAGAGTTCAGGAAATGCTCCCTGGTCCCTGGTCACCTGGTCACCTGGTCACCTGGTCACCCGTCTGGCTGCTCCTTCCAGCTGTGGGACCTCAGGGGTGTCCGGGTTTATTTGTTTTGTTCTTTTTTTCCTGGATCTGTGTGTGTGTGTGTGTGTGTGTGTGTGTGTGTGTGTGTGTGTGTGTGTTCTCTCTCTCTTTTTTTCTTGCAGAATGGGTATTGAACCCAGGGGTGCTCTATCACTGAGCTACATTCTCAGCCCCTCTTTTTTTTTTTTTATGCTGGGAATTGAACTCAGGGGTATTTTTGGTACTGGGGATTGAGTCCAGGGGCATTACAAAACAAGGGGGTAGGAGTTGGGAGCTGTCTCCTCCTTGTCAGAAGCCCACGAGGCCAAAGTCTGTTAAAAAGACTCTCAGAGCTGGGGGGGGTGGTGCACGCCTCTAACCCCAGTACTTGGGAGGCTGAGACAGGATGATTACAGGTTCGAAGCCAGCCACAGCAATTTAGCAAAACTCTATTTCAAAAGAAAATAGGGCCAGGCATGGTGGCACGCGCTTATAATCCCAGTACTTGGGAGGCTGAGATAGGAGGATCCCAGGTTCGCCAGCCTCAGCTACTTAGGCCTTCTGCAACTTAGTGAGACCCTGTTTCAAAATAAAGAATAAAACAGGGCTGGAGGTGTGGCTCAAAGGTAGAATGCCCCTGAATTGCATCCCCAGTACCACAAAAAAAAAAAAGAAAATAGGGAAGCCAGCTGTGGTGGCGCACGCTTGTAATCTCAGCATTTGGGAGGCTGAGACCGGAGGATCCAGGTTCTTGGCCAGCCTCAGCTACCTAGTGAGGCACTCCACAACTTAGTGAGACTCTGTCTCAAAATAAGGAATTAAAAATAGGGCTGGGGGTGTAGCTCAGAGGTAGAATGCCCCTGGGCTCAATCCCCAGTACCGCAAAAAAAAAAAAAAAAGAAAAAGAAAGAAAGAAAGAAAATAGGGCTGGAGGTATAGCTCAGAGGGAGAAGGGCCCTAGATTCAATCCCTAGTACCAAAAATAAAAAAAAGGGAACCTCGGCACTGTCTGTCATAAAGATCAATAGTTTAACTTCCCGGTGAGCGGCTGCTCCCTTCTCTGGCGGACACTGCGGGCCACTCCCATGGCCACTCCATTCTGTGGCTGTCCTGAGGGAGAACCGCAGCCTCCGTTGGCAACTTTGGAGAAAGTGAGACTCCAGAGACACCTGCTCGGCTCCCTCCTGATCTTGGCGCCACGGAGGGTGCAGAGCAGGGTCTGCTGGCAGACTGTGGGGGACAGCAATAAAAAAGGACAGGGATTCCTCCACGCCCAGGCATCCCGTCTCCTGCGGCCTCGCTTGCTGCTTGCTTGCCAGATGAAGCTCTGGCTTCCCCATCAGGTGAGATCCACCAGAGCCCTTTGGTTGGGTGCTCAGGGCAACGGAGGCAGGGAGGCCTTATGCTCTCCCAGATGGCACTGGGCAGGGAACATGCCCTTGGCCCTGACGGTGTCAAAGTCCCGCCTCCATGGCCGGAGTTGCTGCTCAGTGCTTTGTGGCAAGCGGGCCCCGGGCGGCAAAGCGAGAGCTACAAACGTGTGGACGGTTGGGCGGCTCCATTCTTCAGCTAGCCAGCCGCGGCCTCCTTCGCCCTGTTCCTTTTGGATAACCGCTTGGCCGGATGTTTGCAGCGCAGGGTGAGAAATGGCACCACGAGCCGGGCTTGGGAGGAGAGCTGGCCTGGCTCCATCGCGGCCACTCCGCAGCAGCAGGCCGGGCCCCGGGAGGTGGAGGTGAGTCATGCGGGCCGGGGAGAGGAAGCTGCCTTGGCTAAATTTAAAATCCCTGCCTGCTGCATTTGCGAGGTTGTTTTGTGATTTTCCTGGGCAAGTGCACTGCATGGGGAAAGCGGCCGCGATGCAGAGAAGGGTTTTGTTGAGCCGAGAGTGTAATTATTAGTCCTGTGATTTTCAGATGGAATCCGTTCATCTGGATAAGCAGAGGAAACTTGGCAGGAAGGATCAATACTGGGAACGGCCCGAGATCAGCCGTCTACTTACACAGAGGACGCAGCCCACTTGGAACATTCAGTCATCGAGGCCCTGGGAACCGAGAGGCATCAGACGTGGGCCTGGAGAGCGTGTTTTCCCTACGCTTGAACCAGATAGATGTCCAAGCACAATTACTCCTGTTTAACGTGGAGAAGCTGGAATTCTATGCCTGTATTTTATGTTTTTGGCATGTCGAATTCTTTTGTACTATAGAAAATGTTAAACACAATCATCTTTTCTAACAAAAGGGCTGTCACTCAAGTGAGAAAGACTTTCTGCCATAGGCATGAATGAACATGACCGCGTTGCTAACCTGAGAACTCCTAAAACAGGCTGCTGGGAAGTCGGGATCCTACCCAGGACTCACCTCGCCGAGGGGCAAGCTGGGCCTCTGTGCAGGCTCCAGCCAGCCGGACACCATTCGAGGAAAACAGCCCGGCTTCCCTCGGCCCCTCCCCTAGCCCTCCCTAGCTGCTAATCCTTCCTGTGCATTAGGGAAATAACAACAGGGTTGCTGCCAGCTTCCTCATGCTTGATACTGAAATGCATTCATTAAACTTCCTTAAGAAAGCCCCTGCACAGATCAATATGCAGGTGGCAGACACTCGCAGAACTAGAGATCCTCCTATGTGGCAGGAATCATCTCCACGTTGGATGTGAATAAAAGATAAAAGGTTCCTGCCCCCAAGGAGAAGATGGACAATAGGTCACGAAACAAGAGAGAGAGAGAGAGAGAAAGGTAATTTACAAAAGAATGTGCACTGTGGACAGACTTAAGCAAGAACCCAGGCAGAGTCCAAGATTGGAACAGATGGTGCAAAGGCCCTGAGGCAGGAGCCCACTGTCCAGCCCAAATGGAAGCAAAGCCAGGCCAATGTGGGCCTGGGCTGAGCAGCCGGGGAGGGTAGCAGATGGAGGCAGGCAGGATCAAGTCAGACAAAGCCCATCAGCTCACGGCCTGGAGTCTGGGTTATATGTATGTGTGTATACATGGGTGTGGGTATGATACTGGGGATTGAGCCCTGGGGTGTTCTATCTATAAATCGCACCCCCGGCTTTTTGTATTTTTGGTTTTTTTGTTTGTTGGTTGTTTGGTTGGTGCTGAGGATTGAACCCAGGGGCATTCTACCTCCAAGATAAACCCCCAACCCCATTTTTAATTTTTAATTTTGAAACAAGGTCTCACCAAGTTGTTGAGGGTCTCACTAAGTTGCTGAAGCTGGCCTTGAACTTGTGTCCTTCCTGTTTCAACCTCCCAAGTACTGGGATTATAGTCATGAACCACCGTGCCCAGAGAGTTCAGCTATTCTGTGTGTGTGTGTGTGTGTGTGTGTGTGTGTGGTGTGGTGTGGTTCTGGGGACTGAACCCAGGGGCATTCTACCTCCGAGCTACACCCCCTGCCCTATTTTTTATTCTTTATTTTTGAAACAGAGTCTTACTAAGTTGTGGAGGGCCTCACTAAGTAGCTGAGGCTGGCCGCAAACCCAGATCCTCCTGTCTCAGCCTCCCAAGTACTGGGATTACAAGCGTGTGCCACCACGCCCCGCTCAGCTCAGCTATTTTTTTTTTTTTTTTTTTTTTTTTT